>JARHVA010005281.1:0-142500 GCA_037957365.1 Torreya grandis
AATTTTTGGGTTGTGGTTTCATGAGTAGATATACAAGCTCATTTGTTTCACTTAGGGTCTACAGATGATGAATGAAAACTTTGTTGAAGACTAGACCTTTGGGGGATTATTTTAATTTTTGGTCAGTTTTGATTGTGGTGGATAGAGGAAACCAACCCAAAAATTTTCTTATCAAAGTGGATGATATAAGATTACACTCTTTTATTTTCTAGGTTTTGTTGTTTTCCCTAGAGTTTACATATTTTATTTATGTTTGGATGAAAAACCATGCTTTGTTGTAAGCTGTGGGTAGATTGCTAAAGACGAGTTGGATTGGTCCTTGCTTCAATTTATTCATTAACGGGTATAGTGGGATGAAAAATCCACTTGTTTTTTAGTTGCATGGAGGTTATGTGGAAGTCCTAGGAGGTAGAATACCTTCTGCTCTCAGCAAAATCTTGTTCTATAATGAAATTTCTAGTGAAGTTTTGCTAAAAGACATCCATCTTTTGAGTTTCTTTGAATTATATATTCCTTGTTTATACTAAAGCTGTGGGAACCTTAAAATCCTCGTAGTGTTATGGTTGTGGGATCCTTTAAAACCCTCTTGTTGTTTGTTATGCCAAGGCTATGAGAGCCTTGAAACCCTCTTGATGTGTTTATTATAGTTGTGGGAACCTTAAAACCCTCTAGTTATGCCTTGTAAAGGTTGGGTGTGTCTCCAAACCCTCTTGGGTTTGGGTTCATCATTTAAAACCCTCTATTTAGTTTTGGTTCCAATTATCAAAACCCTCACTTGTCTGGTTCATAGCTCCAAAATCAAAAGCATTTACCTTATTGAATAAAAAAATAAAAAAAATAATATATTATATTTCTCATATCAACATATAATATATATAAATAATGTATTATATAATATATATTCTAAGTTACATGTCATATCATAAACATATGTTGAGTTCCTTGACACATATATTGTATTTTTCATTTCATATTATTTCAACTATCCCATCATGAATTTGTGGCCATTTTTACAGTTAGAGATCATATATTTGTTCATTTGGCAAAGCCTTTTATATGATAAACTATCACACCATTCACTTGATAAGAAGCCAAATGGACCAAGCCTTAGATTAGCCTCAATGAATTTTTTAGGGTTGATGATCCTATGAATGGCTCCCTATAAGGTAAAAACCTTATTCTTTATGTTGTGTGGCTTCCTTCCCACTTTATGCAAAATCAAGTGTTCCATAACTTCTATTAGAATAATCTGTGTAATAGATATGATCAATTTTTTCATTTTATGATCGATCAGACTAAAGTAAATTTTTAGGATTATTACATATTATAGGCATAGAAAACCTAAATGTTTTGAAAACATTATGTGATTAGGGCTTACAAATAGTGGATGACTTTGATTTAGGGTGGTAAAGGGATAATTCACTCATCTAATGGGATTTGCCGACCTGGTAGAATCCTTTGTGAACATCAAATCAAAATCCTCACAAGAAAATAATTTTTTTTGGGTAACATCACACTAGACCTCCACTGTTCATTGTACATTTTTACCTATAATTTTAATTAACTTTATGGCCCATAGGTAATTCCTCCCCTGACATGTAGAATAAAATTTTTGGTAGACAAAATTTTATGTTTTGTGGCTATATGTGAGATAAATCATTGTATATTATCGCACATAGAATGCCTCTGAGATAATTATCTCCATCCATGATTTTTTTATTGGGCTTCAATTTATTTTGATCTATCAATTTGTACCTCTATTATATTGAATCTACTAATATTAATAATGATCATTTATAGTGACACTCATGCTTACAAAAGATATTTGAAAAATTCACAACTTATAATTTTAATTCCTAATTCATCGACATTAATTTAACATGCTTAAATATGATAGATGATTGAACCAATTTTTTGGTTAATTTTTATGCATTTAAAATAGATTTGGATACAAAATTTCGAATCTACTAAGTGATATAAATTTTGACATCAATTAAATATGATGAAAACTAAGAAACTAAGGTACTAAAAATACAAAGTACACAAAAAATTTTAAAAAATCATTTGTTTTTCCTAGATAAACCCAATATAGGAAACATCTATAAAATTGGTGTTGTACCTCTTCCTATCTAATATGATCTTTTAAGATTTACTAGTTAGTTGCTCCCATGAAACCTTAAGTAACATTTTATAAATTTTACAAGATTTTTAAAATTCTCCTAAAATTATTTTTCTTTGAAACATTCTCAACACAACTTAATTAATTCTCCTAAAATTATTTTTCTTTGAAACATTATCAACACAACTTAATTTACGTCTAAAATTCAATGTCTAAGTTTTTCTATAACTGAAATGATTTTAAGATGTAATGGGCATAATTAAACTTAAACATGATTATCCAGGAAATAAAAAGGACTCAACATCTTGCTTATTCACCTTAGTAATAAAAATTTGGGACACCATGGATTTCATTATGGTTGATTTGATCATTTCCTTTCCATGCTTAAGATTGATTCAGTGATGTCAAATGTGAACTACTAACACACTCTCTTTATCTATCTATATGATAAATTGAGTTCATCAATTTCTAAGATTCCAATTTTTTATTCATGCTCATCTTGCTCTTGATGCATTATTATATATGCACATATTGCTAGAGTCATTAATTGTAATATGATAATGAGTGACATATATGATGAACTACTTGGTAATATGACTCCTTGATTCAAATACTCTTGGATTTTCTTTGGCGTGATATTAATATTTAGAAGAAATATATTGACACTCTTAACCTCCATATTTTCAATCCCATTCTAATTTTGGTCTCTCAAAAAGAATAAAATAGTTTTCTTGTTATCCTGAATGATTTTCATATCATGGCTTATACTTATAATGGCAAGCCTCATATTATTTGGATGTTCCTAAAAAACATATCAAACCCCATACCAAACCCACATGTATTTAGTGGTCCTCATTATGAGGATAACATCCCTAATATACAAATAAGTTATTTTAAACATAACATTTAGAGGCATAAAATTGAATCATGGTTATCAACAACTATTTTATTAAATCATGACACTATGGTAAATAACTCTAATACAACATGATTAAAAAATTTACACATGGGATATCTAATATTTTTAGTCTCAAAATAGTAAAATAAATATGCCATAGTGGTTGAAGATAATAAACAAGTATGAAGAACCTATTCAATAAGTATTAACTAAAAAAAAGTTTAAGTGATGAAACAATACACCTACACAAGTCATTGGATTTTGAGAGTGAAAAAGTGGTTTGGAAGTGATGATGAAGCTTTATGTAAAATATGGAACCCTAACTATCACTAGAGAGATTCAATACTTATAAACCTATCGCTAATTTTTTTATGGAAAGATCCAGTCGTCGAATAAGCCTTGCCTCTATTGCCATTGAATAGGCACTACACTTTATTTCTAATTTTGATTTTTCTTGTGTAGGTAAGATAAATGATGCCATATGATAGCATTTCTTAAATTTATGAATTCAAAGGTAGAAATTATAGTTTTAGTTATTCTTGTTATCTTCACTTGGTTCTCCACAAACACATAGTGAAGAACAACAAAAATAAGTAATGGGCTAGGCAATTTGAAAGTAGTTATAGGTACATATTATGTATCCTAAAATCAAATACAATATATATATATATATATATATATTGTATTTGATTTTAGGATACATAATATGTACCTATAACAAATTATATATATATATATATATATATATATATATATATATATATAGAGAGAGAGAGAGAGAGAGAGAGAGAGAGGTTTAAGAAACTTTTCATGTAGTTTCATCACACATATAAATAAGTTGAGGTAAAAACCTTTCATAATATTGCATTTACATCACATTTTATGTATGTGTGTGTGTGTGTGTGTATACACACACACACACACACACACACACACACACACACACACACACACACATAAAATGTGATGTAAATGCAATATTATGAAAGGTTTTTACCTCAACTTATTTATATGTGTGATGAAACTACATGAAAAGTTTCTTAAACCTAATTTAGGTACAAGTGGATGATGTCATTATAGATTGAATTGATGAATGACCAATGTTGGCTCCATATGCAAAATTCATCAAAAGTGTAGAAAAATATTTGATCAATGAAGTCTCAAACTTAGAGAGGGATCTCCTTGTGATTATCACTGGGAATATGACTAGGAATGATTTTTATATATAATAATCTCTAGGACATGACACATGATAAATCAAACTATGCAAGAAAAACAAGATGAAAAATCAAAGGTTTCGGAAAGAAGACTAAGATGGAAGGACCCACTCAAAAAATACAAGATAGATTCATCAGCCTTCTAAATCCATAGAAGGTAGATTTGATGGTGCACATGTAACCACCAAATTTTCCTTAGAGATAGGTGTCTATAAATTTGGAAAATTAAATCAAAATATAGATAAATGAGGCTAAAATAATGCAATAAATTAAGGTTGGAGACTTATAAAAGGATAAAATTATTAGTGTAGAGTAGTGTGGGGAAAGAGATGTCATAAAATAACAAATATTACATTTATTTTAATATGCGAGTGAAAGTGTGTGTGCACCAAAGTATAAAATTAATAAATTGTTAACTATAAGACACATAAAATATTTATTTTATTTGGTAGGTTAATAAATGGGTTGACAAGTCCTATACCCATACAAAAAGAAAGTGAAAGATATGTAGGAAATTTTAGAAAAACAAAGTGAGATAATGCTTAGAAACTCCAACTTCTACGTAAAAGACACCAAAAATAAGAAAAAAACTAAACGATACCTAGACCACTAACTAACTAGTCTGACTCCTCAGACTCAGAGTATAAGACCAATTTCTTGGTATCTATGTTCTCCAATTTATTGTTCTTACCTCTAGTCAAATTACTAATTCCCTACTCATTCTCCACTTCTTACTTATTTCACTTCATCCCAGTGGATTTTAAATCCTCCCTCCCCTACTCAGTCTACTTTCTAGTCTCATCACCACTACCACTTTGTGTGGTTCTAATCCCATGGGGGTGTATTCAGTAATACCAACTTCCTCCTTGTTAATGCCTAGATCAGAGGTGCCATGAACTAGAAGACTTTTCAATTTTTCAAACTCATCAATTATTTCCATACACAGAACTTCTAGATAGTCACTTTGGTTTGAAATTTTTTAAAGGACTGCTCAATATCCTCTTTCATCTTAGGATTAAAGAAGTCCTAATCCTTTCTATAAATTAGATTCACAATTTTGGGAGCCCCCATTTGATTGCAAATTCATTTTGTTCCCCTACTTGCTCAATTTAAAGATTTGAGAAGAAGTCATCCTCTCTACCTAAATATTCATACTCACTTTTGATATTAATAGAATTCATAACTAATTTATACTAGAGGGGCTCTCCCTTTTTACTAGGAGTAGAATGAGCCCCTAGTGGATTAGATCTAGTGAGGGGCTACTTTTAAACCAAAGCTTCTAGAGACTTATAGAGAAAAAAGGGTAAGATGATAGTATGGCTCTTATAATGGATAAGGAGAAGGAAATGATGTGAGAAAATTACCTTGTGCTTCCATTCTAAATTAATGTATATCACTATCTGCAAACACATATCTAGCCATTTATTAGGTAAATCCACCCTCATGAACCTTTTTTGGTTTAAAACTTCTATATTTTTTTCTCCTTAATGTAAAAAATATTGAACAACTCTTGCTTTCCCTTATTATCTTTAAACACCTTTGTTCCTGATTAGTGCATACCATTGATTTAACCTATGATCTCTTTAGTGACCAAGAGCTTAAGCATGCGCATTTATACTTCCTTATCATTCCACCTACAAGTAAAGTCTCTAGATAATGCTAAGGCCTGACTATTGACCATTTTGGTCCTGCAAGCTAAAAATCGATCTCCTTCTTCCCCTACTGTCTTGAGGCATCAGTCTTGGATGTATTCACCTTACTACAAATTCTCCATTTCCCCTTGTAGTAGCCTTGTTCCTATAAAGAGTTGAGATATCTAAGACATGCAATTTTCAATTTGATATAAGGCATATTTTGCTATGGGCAATTAGTTTTCACAAGCCTTTTGGCAAAGGAATGGGCCAGTTCAAAGAATGCATTTCTTTTACAGAGCTCCTAAGATAAAGTTCCCTTTTAGAGGGTAGTCAGGTTGTAAACAGGACCATTCAAATAGGCTCTGAAGGGTAATTTTGGACCCAAAGTGCCTTTGTGAAGGGTAGTGAGTTCCTTCAGAAAAATAACAAGGCACAAGGCCAAAAGGTAAGTCTTCCTTCAAAGATAACCTATGAAAAAGACAAGTGATTCCTTTATAATTTTACCCAAGGGAAATCCAAGGAAGAATCAAAGAGTGAATTCCTTCAGACAAAATGCCTGAAGGAATTCCTTCAGGCATTTTGTCCAATGAAATTCAAAAATAGAAACCAAGGCAAATTCCTTCGAACAAACGCCCAAAGGAATTCCTTCAAACTTTTGTCCAAAGGAATTTAAAATGGGAAAATACTAAAAGAAAGAACTAGGACTTGGAAGGAAAGACTTCCTTCAGACAAAACATCTGAAGGAATTCATTCGAATAAAATGAACTAAGAAGACAAGGGAGCCCAAAGGACAAGTGCCCTTGCGGGGGACTCTCAGTGACCAAAAAGGGGACCTTTTCCAAAATTTTGAAGGGACACCTTCCCTTTAGGAAGGTTCAATTAGAAAAGGCTGAAGGAATTACCAAAGGGATGATAGGCCTGAGCATGTCAATCTTAGCATAGTGAACTAGCCATTGGAGTTCAAACATCTGGTGATATCCCCATAGATGTCAAATTTAGGATAATGAAATATCTGTTGGCTTTTAAATGGTGATAGGCCTATGGACATTGATTTTACAGTGATAAGATAGCCATTGATTTTTAAATGTTTAAAGATGGGCCCATGCATGGAAATGAGTTATAAGAGGAGACGAAAAATTCATAAGCGTGAACTCAAAGGAATTCAAAGACCTTAAGTCAAAAAGTAAAGAAACCACCGAGAAAGGAGCTTGAGGAGCTAGGAAAAGATAAAAGATATCCCCGAGGGCCTAAGAGCTAGAAAAGGACAAAAGCCAAGCACAAAAGTGGATAGAATAGTCTAGGTGGCATAGAAAATATTGGCACAAGAATTTATTTCAGTAGATGAAATAGTCCTCCAACAAGTGGCCACCAAGGGGAGCATTGGAATTTAATAGAGTGGCTAGTTTTTCCTCATTTTGGCATTAATGAATAGACAATCACGTGAACTTCACTGAGAAGTGGCCTTGTCATTCAAATAGACAAAGTGACCCATGCTTTTACAATGATATTTAATGAAATTTAAGTACCAAAGTTAATACTTGTGATAGCCATAGCATGATTCCTTCAGTGGACTTCCTCCTTCCTAGGCATGTAATGCAGTATGGGCTGCCTATTCTTGGAAAGCACCAAAATTTTTTCTCAAGAAGCTATATATTGCAACCTCTCAGTAGAGGAATATCTCTCTCACTTGTGTAAGGCAAAGCCCTGCCGAATTTGACCTTTGAATCAATAAGATTGTGTCTTACCTCTATCTGACTGGTTATACTTTTGAGTATGTCTATGTATCAACTCTATGTTTAGTCATTTTAGCTTGATGCTTTCATAGATTGAAACTAACATACCTAGTGTAGCCAAGATTATTTCTACAGGTCGATAGGAAGTGCTTTATCTGGAGTGTAAAGATAATAGATAGTTATCTGACAGTGTGTTTTTTTACAACGCCTATGGTAAGTTATTTTTCCTTGTGCCTTCATTAAGCCTCTCCCTATTAATGAGCCCTATAGTCTAGATTTTCTATCAGATAAAGTGTTTGTCTACCTTCTTTGGTCTGAAGTGTTGATATAGATGAGTAGATCACAGTCATTTAGTGCATCACCATTTAGATAGGTTAGTTTTGGTTATATCCTTCTCCCTTTTCACCCCCCCATTATTAGAAGTAGTAGTGAAAGGCCTCAGAGATGCATCTAAGGGAGTTAGCCCTTATCTAGAGATTCTTCCCTAAGTTTTGCCAATCCCATAGCAAGAGGGAAGTCTTTATTGTGTTGTGTTGAAGAGAGAAGTCTAGCCTTCTTTCAAGGGTGAAATCCATAGCATCAATAGTTTTTGGCATGCTTGGTGGGATTATTTGTCCAAGGAGTTGAAGGATTTTTTGGTGTGTTTTTCAACCAATCAGCCTTTGGAGGCATTTCAACCAACACCAATGGTGACTCTAAGTTGAATCAATTGGTTAAGCAGTCTTGGTGACATCAATAAATCACATTTTGGTATGTATAATCCCATTGCTTAGTAGCATGGGCCTTATGTTCCTTCATATAACTTTGATCAAGCTTAGTTTGTTCATGAAATCACCTCAAGTAGCTCTCTTGGTTGCCCTTCACCTATTGTAAAGGAAGTAATGCTAAAGTTTGAGAAGCAAGTGATGGAGATAAACTGATTAGAGGAACAACATAGATATCAACAAGAGCTTATGTACAAAGAGGAGTGCTTGTTGAGGCAACCTTAGACCTTACAATCCATGAAGGATGATGTAGAAAAATGGGAGATTCCATTCATTTAAGGTAATCATCCTTGTGTGCCTTCTCCCATTCCAAAGTATCCCCCTCCTATTATAAAGAAAGCTTCCTCTTATGCACCAAAACCTTTATACCAAATAACAGTTGTTCACTCTAGCTCATCTGATGCATTAACCACTCCTGCTCTTAATCCTTTGTACCTAGCTATTCAACACCAAAGGGAATTAGAGTAGCATCCCATAGAAATGAACCTTCTCAATTCTTGAGATTGTGAATCCTCCTTTGAAGGGAATCATCCTATGCCTTTTAAAAACTAACATGTCTCTCTTCAAAAAATTCTTCCTATACATCAACAATCTCTTCCTAGTCTTCCTCAACCTCCTCAAGTCTTTCAACATGATCTCAAGATTCCAAGTTGGAGGAGGGAATACCATGAACCAGCTCAGGGCCTTAGAAATGGTGAAGCTAATCATACTAATGGTGATCCTCATGATATCCAAGAAATGCTCTTCCAAGATAATATAGCCAGGCAAATTGCAGAGTTAGAGTCTAAAATGAGATTCCTTAGCCAAGGTATGATGGATGATTTAGACCAAACAACAAATTTCATGTATGAACACACCCCATCTACCCTCCTTCAAGAGAGATATTAAGCCACATATGATATAGATGAAGAAGGAAGAGAATCATTCGATTCTAGCTCAAGGATTGCCTCCTCTTCCACATGAGTTTGTCCATCAATGCTCTACTCCATTATTTCTCAAGGAGGAACCTATTTTATTAGAGGCAAGTGAAGAAGAGAGGATCCAATTTGTAGCTTCCCAAGAGGCTATCATGAGTGACAATGAGGGTGAGATCATCATGGATGTTACCTTTGAAGACCTTATCAACAATGGAGAAGACATAGGTCATGTATACACATGGATGTTCCAGAAATATGAAGAAAAATTTGACAAAATTTATTTGTCAACAATGGATGATGAGGAATGTAAGAATGGTGAGCTCTCTCCTCCCTTGTTTGATGAACTTCCTTGTCATTTTGATGAGGAGAATGACCATGCCACAGGACCCGAGTTGGAGGAGGATCAGGAGCATGTCTTTGAACAACTAGAGACTCTATTTTTTTAGCAAGAAAAGGAGAGACCTACCCATCTTGATGAAAGTTTTGAATAAGAGATCCTTGAGCAAGAAGGTGACATTCTATGGGATGAGCAAGCAATTTTTGATCTCATTTCAGACATCACAATAGACACACTTATTTAAGAAATCCATGATGAAGTAGAAGATTAGTTTGATAGGATCTTTAATGAGGTAGAAGAGAACAAGTCAATCCATGATGCATATAGAGGTGGCTATGAGCCAAATGAGGCTTATGGTGATAAGCTAGTAGCTATTGATTTCTTTATGAAATACACTAGCATAAGGGGCTAGCATGAATTAGGTTTCAAAGGGCAATGTGAATACATAGATGTTGGAGACATGTTTGACCCTGATCCACTCAGATACAAACTAATCAAAGTGGCAGACAAGAAGGGCAAGTCACCAGGTCTCTATTCCATTCAATCACTTGTCTAGCACCATAAGTTTTCTTGTCATGGTGACTTGAGAAGTTTTCCCTTTGATCTAGGAGGGAGGCAAATATACCTAGTTAGCTATACATAGCTATTTACATTCAGTTGTCTCTGTTTTCCCTAAGTGTTGTTTGCACATGTGTAGTGTTTTTTAGCCTTGTTGTGTGTTGTTTTTCCTTGTTGTTTGAGGTAAAACTTTATTGGTTCATAGGCCTTTAGAAGGATGTTGCTATCTTTTTCAAGCTATATCTTGACTCCCTGCTCAATGGACTTTGAGGCTACCAGTATTCTTAAGCATAATAGGCATACTTCCCCTGAGAATCACCAAAATTGTTGACGATTTTGGTCTTGTAGGCCAAAAATTGGTCTCCTTCTTCCCCTTCTATCTTGAGCCATCAATCTTAGATGTATTCACTTTACTACAAATGCTCCATTTCCCCTTGCATTAGCCTTGTTCCTATAAAGAGTTGAGAGATCTAAGACTTACGAGTTTTCAGTTTGATATAAGGCTTATTTCGTTGTGGGCATTTAGTTTGCAAAAGCATTTTGGTAAAGGAATGTGATAGTTCAAATAATGCAAGTCTTTTACAAAGCTTTAAAGATAAAGTGCCCTTATAGAGGGTAGTCAAGATACAAATAGGACCATTTAAGTAGGCTTTAAAGGCTAATTTTAGACCCAAAGTGCCTTTGTGGTGTGGAGGGTAGTGACTTCCTTCAGAAAAATGACAAGGCAGAAGGCCGAAAGGTAAGTCTTCCTTCAGAGAAAACCTATGCAAAAGCCAAGGGATTCCTTTAGAATTTTTCTAGAAGGAAATCCAAAGAAGAATCAAAGAGTGAATTCCTTCAAACAAAATACCAGAAGGAATTCCTTCGGATATTTTATCTGAAGAAATTCACAAAGAGAAACCAAGGCAAATTCCTTTAGACAAATGCCTGAAGGAATTCCTTCGGACTTTTGTCTAAAGGAATTTAAAATGGGAAAAGACTAAAAGAAAGATCCAAGACTTGGAAGGAAATACTTCCTTCAAACAAAATGTCCAAAGGAATTCCTTCAGATATTTTATTTGAAGGAATTAAGAAGACAAGGGAGCTCGAAGGAAAAGTGCCCTTGTGGGGGACTCTCAACGACCAAAAAGGGGAGCTTTTCTAATTTTCCAAAGGGACACCTTCCCTTTGGGAAGGTTTAATTAAAAAAGGTTGAAGGAATACCAAAGGGATGATGGGCCCAAGCACATCAATCTTAGCATAGTGAACTAGCCATTGGAGTTCAAATGTTTGCTGATGTCCCCATGGATGTCAAATTTAAAACAATGAAATAGTCATTGGCTTTTAGATGGTGATGGGCCTATAGATGTTGATTTTACAGTGATAAGATAACCATTGATTTTCAAATGTTTAAAGATGGGCCCATGCATGGAAATGAGTTAGAAGAGGAGCTGAAAGAATTCATAAATGCGAACATAAAGGAATTTAAAGACCTTAAGGCCAAAAGTAAAGAAACCACTGAGAAAAGAGTCTGAGGAGCCAAGAAAAGACAAAAGATAACCTTGAGGGTCTAAGAGCTAGAAAAGGACAAAAGCCATGTGTAGGAGTGGATAGAACAGTCCAAGTGGCACATAAAGCATCAACATAAGAAGTTATTGTAGTGGATGAGACAATCTCCAATAAGTGGCCACTAAGGGGAGTGTGGGCATTCAATAGATTGGCCCATTTTCCCTCATTTTGGCATTAATGAGTAGACACTCATGTGAACTTCACTAAGAAGCGGCCTTGTCATTCAAATAGACAAAGTGACCCATGATTTTGAAATGATATTTAATATGATTTAAGGACCAAAGTTAAGACTTGTGATAGCCATAGCATGGTTCCTTCAATGGACTTCCTCCTTCCTAGGAATTTAATGTAGGATGGGCTACCTATTCTTGGAAAGCAAAAAAACTCTTTCTCAAGAAGCTATATATTGTAACCTATCAGTAGAGTAATATCTCTCTCACTTTTGTAAGTCAAAGCCCTACCAAATTTGACCTTTGAATCAATAAGAATGCATTATACCTCTATCTGACTAGTTATACTTTTGAGTATCTCTATGTATCAACTCTGTGTTCAGTCATTTTAGCTTGATGCTTTCATAGATTGAAACCAACATACCTAGTGTAGCCAAGATTATTTCTATAGGTCGATAGGAAGTAATTTATCTAGAATGTAGAGATAGGAGATATTTATCTGAGAGTGTGTTTTTCTATAATGCCTATGGTAAGTTCCTTTTCCTTGTGCCTTCATTAAACCTCTCCCTATTAATGAGCCCTACATTTTGGTTTCTCTATCAGATAAAGTGTTTTTCCACCTTATTTGGTATAAAGTGTTGATACAACTGAGTAGATCATAATCATTTGGTGCATCACCATTTAGATAGGTTCTTTTTGGTTATATCCTTCTCCCTTTTCAACCCCCCCATTATTAGCAGTAGTAGTGAAGTACCTCAGAAACGCATCAAAGGGAGATAACCCTTATCTATAGATTCTTCCCTCAGTTTTTCCAAGCCCACAGTAAGAGGGAAGTCTCTATTGTGCCACATGGAAGAGAGAAGCTAAGCCTTCTTTCAATGGTGTAATCCACAGTGTCAACAATTTTTGGCATGCCTGGTGGGATTGTTTGTCCAAGGAGTTGAAGGATTTTTTGGTGTGTTGTTCAACCAATTAGGCTTTAGAGGAATTTCAACCAACACCAATGGTGATTTTGAGTTGAAGCAGTTGGTTAAGTAGTCCTGGTACCATCAAGAAATCACATTTTGGTATGTATAATCCCATTGCTTAGCATCATGGGCCTTGTGTTCCTTCATATAACTTTGATCAAGCTCAAGTTTTTCATGGAATCACCTAAAGTATCTCTCCTAGTTTCCCTTCACATAGTGTAAAGGGAGTAATTTTGGAGTTTGAGAAGCAAGTGATGGAGATAAATAGATTGGAGGAGAAACATAAATATCAGTAAGATCTTATGTACAAAGAGGAGTGCTTGTTGAGGCAAGCTCAAACCCTAAAATCCATGAAGGAGGGATTATATCATTAATATTTCTAGGTGTAACCCAAGAGTAGTGGGATAGGCCAAAAAAATATTGAAAGATGGAGGAGGCAAAGGAACAAAAAAGGAAAATATGTTATGTATATTTAACTTCCTATTTATAAAACACACATCTATTGGGAATTGGAGTTCCCCTCCTCATAAGATTATGCACCGTTAGGATCTTGTTTTGAGCTGCTAGCTATAAGAAAACATTAATCTTGGGGATGAGGTTTTTTATCCACAAACAATTCTATTTCTCTTCAATTTCAGCTTAACCCCATAGTGAAAGATAACCAAACTTGACTAAGAATAATCTGTTTGGGTCTGCCTTCCAAATAAGAGAATATGCTTTTGGGAAGATGTTAATGTGAATGTTTTGAAGCATGATATTTAAATATTATAAGAAAAGAGTTTGGTGTTGGTTCAAATCTTCTTTATGGAGAAGTTTATACCTTTTTCTACAATCAATTTCTTGCAAATAGTTACACACCTTATAACCAATGGTCTCTTCAAAATAAACAAACAACTCCACTAAACTATCAAGATTTATAGCCAAAGGTCATACCAAAAACCCACTTTGATACCTTTATTAATATTCCATTTTATCCCTCTTCTCATAATATCCTTCCTAATTCTTAGTGCTTTCTGGAAGGTTCATCCATTACTAGGGGCATATACAGCCAGGAAGTAAGAACACTCCCTAGAATTTAGGTATTTTGCTATGATAATCCTAGTCCAATGATTTTCTTCCTTGATAAATCTCCATCTTGGCTTTTCTAGGAGAGATCAATTCATAAGTATCACCCTTCTGAGCCTGAATCCTCCTTTAGAATAAGGAATCCATGCTTTATTCTAGGAAATAAGAGGGAATATAAATCTATCCTACATTCCCCTCTAGAGGAAATTCTTATGAATTTGTTTAATTTTATTTGCCACTTTTATAGGAATAATAAATAAATACATGAAGTAAACTAGAAGACTTTGCAGTGAACTCTTGAGTAATTATAGTTTTTTGGCTTGAGATAGCAAATTCCTTTTCCACCTGGATAACTTCCTTTGAATCCTATCAATGAAAGGATTCTATAATTTAAGTTTCATAATTTCATAGAAAATGGGAATACCAAGATAAGATGAGGGGAGATTATCAATGACACATCTAATGATCCTGGAGATCTTTTCTTTAGAGAAGGTAGAGTGTTGATAAAAAAATAAGGAACTTTTGAGGAAATTAACACTTTGGCCTAAAACTATCTCATAAATTTCAAGGATTTTCTTGAAGCATTTGGCTTTAGATACTGAAGCTTATCCCATCATTAGATTTTCATCAATAAATTATTGGTGGATGACAGATCTGGTGTTTATAGCCACTAGGATTCTATTGATGACCCTAGAAGTTCTAGTTCTGTTAATGATCTTACACAAGGTTTAGACCATTAGGATAAAAAAATAAGGATATAGTGGATATTCTTATCTAATGGCTCTACCTACTAGGGAGAAACCTATGGGAATCTCATTGATTATCATTGAATACATGAGGGTATAAATACAAGAGGCTATTAGGTTTTTGATGATCTGATTAAACCCAAACTTTTGGAAGATTCTATCTAAAAACTACCAAGAAACTCTATCATAAGCTTTATTCTTATTTAGATTGAGAAACATACCTTGATGAGAGGAATTAGCCATAGAATGTATTTTTTAATAGGTAATTATAATACTATCTAAAAAATTTATATCAAACATGAAAGCCCCTCATTGTTCTGTAATCAATTTGTCAAGCAACATTTGAATTCTTGAAGATAGACCTTTCATGTAGATTTTGTAAAAAGTGGAACAAAGACTAATGGATATGAAATACTTCAATTTATTTTCCCCTTAATTCTTAGGGATGAGAATGAGAAAGGTTTTTTTTAATTCTTGAAGCATGGTTCCATCTTTAAAAAAATTAGTTACAGCCAAACAGACTTTATTTAGATGTTATCCCAAAAAACGTAAAAAAATAATGAAGGAAAATTATTAGGGTCATGAGCTTTATCCCCTTACAAAGAGAAGATAATAGATCTAATTTCTCATTCTAAGGGATGAGAAAGAATGGTGGCATTATCTTCTTGGGAAATGACTCCCTAAATAAGATTAACCACATGTTCTTCTAATTGGGTGTCCTAAGAAGGATATAGGCTAGAAGATTTTTATTTAAGTTTATAAGTTGTAGCTCGATGTATTTTTATTACTTATACCAGTTTTCATATTGTACCTTAATTTTTGAAATGAAATTATCCTAATGATTCCTAAAAGTTGAGATATGGAAGTAGTTAGTGTTCCTATTGCCTTCCTTGAGTTAAGTAAGTCTTCCTCAATTTTTGGCACTAGGATGTTTCTTCCTTAGTTTTTAGGTTGTGGTAAAGACTTAAAAGCTCCTTTTCTTTTGAATGTAGGTGGTGGAGCCATAAGTATTGATTTCATCTTCAATTCTGCTAAGCTCCTCCCTAATTATGTGTTTCTTAATGAAAATATTCCCAAAAACCTCCTTGTACTAGATCTTATGTTTAAACTTAACATGTTTAAGTTTCGTGGTGAGTATGTACATCATCGATCCTTGAATCAGGAACTTCCACCATTCCTTTAGATAATCCTATACGGTCTAATTAGAAAACCACATTTTATTAAATATAAAAGGGGTACTTTTAGCTTTGGAAATCTTTTCGATGGACAACAATAGTGGGTTGTGATCAGAGCTAATCATCAAAAGAGAAGAGAGGGGGCTGGTATAATGTAAATTCCATTGTAAAGAAACCAATAATTTTTCAAACCTAACTTGAATGATATTTTCATCCAATATCTTATTTGATTAGGTGAAAGGGTTGCCTTTGAACTCAACATTGGTTAGCTCTTTTTCTGCAATGATCTCACTAAAATCCAAAATATTTTCATTGAGGGAACAAGTTCCCCCTTTATTTTCCCCTAGGGATAAATGATACTTGAAATCCCCTACCACCATCCAATTCTAATCATTGAAAAGTTTCCTAATCTCAATTAGATCCTCTCATAACTTTCATTATTATTAGAATTTAGAGCATACAAATTATTAAGAACCTAGTTTCTTTGAAAAACCATGATATGAAAATTGGTCTCTAAAAGGACATTTCCTTCAAAAATAATTAGATCCCCAAAAAACACTATCACCCTTGAGGTACCATAGGAGCTATTGCTACTACACAAAACTTTATCCCAAATATTAGCTTTATTCATCAAAAGTTTTTCCACAAACATTTTGGTTTGTTGAATAATAAGAATATCGGGTTTATGATTAAGGACCATATTTCTAGACAACCTCTATTTCTTGGGGTTATTCAACCCCCTTATGTTCTAGGAGATGATCTTCATTTCTTATTTCTTGGAAAATGTCTAAGGGTCATTTGTATACCCTTTAATACTTGTTTATTGGATTCTATTTTTTTAGAATTTTGATTAGTTAGTCTAATTAAAGATTTTAGTTCTTCTCCAACTTTAGCCTTTTTCCTAACATTTTTTGGGTAGAATTTTATCCATTGATCCTTGGCCATTTCTTTGATTATCTCTAAGCTGTCTCTTTTGTTTGATGAGGAACATTGACTTTCATAATGGGAGAATGACTTAGACTCCCCAGAGTATTTGATTAGGGTTATATTAAACCAAGAAGGTGCTAGTTATTAAAGGACCAGATCCTTATCGAATAATAAAGTTTCATAAGAGATGGTATAGGGTGAGTTTATTTGGGTGTCTTCTTATGGTTCCTTGATAGATTGATAAGGAACAATGGGAGATTCAAATGTTTCTTTGGCTAAGATGTCCCCTAAGGGTAGATTATCCCCAGTTTCCTTGGAAACCTATAGAGTAATCATAGCCTTGAGATCAATCATAGTCATTGCCTTTAGATCTGAACTAGCCTAAAAAGGGTTAAGAATATTTAGGGTAGAAGATGGCTTGGAAGGGGTTACAACTAAATTTTTTTCCCCCAAGTTAAGAGGATCTAGAGTGGATTTAGGAGGAGGTAAGAAGGGAGATTAGAGAGGGGAGGGGGAATTAGGTATGGTAGCATTAGCGAGACAAGGAAAAGGGTTCTCGGAAGAAGGTTTATTAACCTAGTGAGGAGTGGGGCAGGGGGAGGGATGGCTTCTTACTCAAGGGGAAATTTTTGTATGAGTGATTTAGAACATCACAAGTTTTGCATATTTCTAAACCTCTTTTAAATTGCATGCATTGGTTCTAGACCCCATATTTAGATTTTATCTTGATGGAGTGAATCAAGTTTTGTTAATTTAGATGAACCCATAGACTCAGGTAACTAGGAGCCTATGTCTAGAGATAATCATAGGATCGATGGATATTGGTTAGTTGAGGGCCCTAGTGATTCCCAAAATAACCTATGGGGCCCAAAATTCTAAAGGTGACTTCAACTATTTCATCTAGATAGGTATGCCTTCCATGAGGATCCTATCCATATTAAATCCTACCTTCCAATTTTGAAGGCTAACTATGGATTTACCCATAAACCATTGGCCTCTAGTGACAATATTGATGCAATATTTAGAATGAGAAAGGCTAATGAGGAAAAAAAATCATAGGCATAGCAATGATATCAATTTGGCCCTTAAGTTGCCACTTAAAATTTGCTCACTTGTGAAAAGAGACAATATTCTACCTAAAGTCATTGAATTTTGCCAAAATAGAGTTTGACAGTAAATATTAAATATACTCTATGACATATTTTGTAGCTTCAAGACATACCTCATTTCTATCACCAAATAGAACCAAGAAGGAATCTTCTAAGGGTTTTTTGAAAGGATGCTTGTTAATCACTAAGTTAGTCGATGAAATAGGTATTTTTCCTTTAGTGAAATTGGGTCATGTGTCTAGTGGACCCTAACTTGTTCTCAACATAGGCACTAAAGAATCTTTTGAGATGATTGGTGATCTAGGAGCTACAAGTAAAACTATCACATCTTGCATAGGATCTTTGGGCTATAGTTCATATTCTTCCTAACCATAACTCATATTTAAAATTCCTCCATTAGTCTTACCATAGATTCAATATACTCTATGATATAGTTTGTAACTTCAAGACATACCTCATTTCTATCACCAGATGGAACCAAGAAGGAATCTTCTAAGGGTTTTTTGATAGGATGCTTGTTGACCACTAAGTCAATTAATGAAATAGGTATTTTTCCTTTAGTGAAATTGGGTCATGTGTCTGGTGGACCCTAACTTGTTCTCAAAATAGGCACTAAAGAATCTTTTGAAATGATTGGTTATCTAGGAGCTACTAGTAAAACTGTCACATCTTGCATAGGATCTTCAGGTTATAGCTCATCTTCTTCCTACCCATCGCTCGTATTTAAAATTCCTCCATTAGTCTTCCCACCCATCAATTGAATACAAATAAGATATTATAAACATAACATCAAAGGCATAAAATAGAAACACATCTAATTCAAACAATTTTATTGAATTATGAGACTAGGGTAATAACTCTAATATAACATGATAGAAAATTTACACATTGGATATTTAACATATGGTAGTTTTAAAATATTAAAGTAAATATTTCACAGTAACTAAAAATAATAATAAAATATGGAACAAATAATTCAATAATTGATGACTAAAAATAGATAAAGTGATGAACCAAACACCTTTTGGTAAAATCTTAGGATTATTACAATGAAGCCATGGTCTGAAAATGATTATGAATATCTTGTGAAATATGTAACCTTGAATATCAATAAATAGATGCAATTCTTCTCGGCCTATTGCGTAATTTTATCTTGAAAAATTTAGGTGTTGAATATCATCTACCTTGGCTGCCACTAAATATGTACTTGTATGTTGAATATGTACTACACTTCATCAACTAATTAACCCTTTTGCCTATTATAAAGGTTAATTTGGAATCATACCAGCCTAATGGTAAGGTTCTAAAGGTTAGAATATAATCTTAAGGATGTGAGGGTTTTTTTAAATGTTCTAAGAAATAATAAATAAGCAAATAAACATAACATATTACATTATAATTTAGAAGTCTATTATCAAATAATGAATTAGTTCAGATATAATATGTAATCAATCTTATCGAACATAAAAGAGCTTATGAACAAGACAATCTCTTGAAGGAAAGAAATCTGATTCACTAAGATAATTTTGTACTAAGAATAATATTTCACTTTGTTGTTATAACTTTCGAGTAAATACCAAGACAATAAATAAAGAAGCATAAAGATAAAATAAAGACAAGGAAAGAAATTAGTTTATAGGCATATCTTCAATAATAAACATAACTCAACAATCAAAAGAAAAGATGAAAACATCTATCAACTAAGTAATTAAACAATAAATTAATTAAGAAAACTAAAAAAAATCTAATCTAAACTAATCTAGAATTAAAATAAAACTAATCTAATACTAACTAAAATTAGCACTAAACTAACCTAATAAACTTAATATAATAAAATAAATTGGAAATAAATAGTAAAAATTAATATAACTAATTATATTAGAACTACACTAAATAGAAAATAAATTAGATCATTTAAAAACTAAGCTAAAATCAGATCTAAACTAAATTATAAATCAAAGACAAATAAAATACAATATAAGTAAAATATACGAGTCTCAATAAAAGAGAGTGATCTTAGAAAAATAGATCATTTTATTTGATAAACAAACATGCTTCTTACAAAATATAAATTTTAAAATCAATCAAATCAACAATATGTCACAAACAATGAAGTTTTCATCATTATTCGGGATGAATACTCAGATTCTACACATAGGACTACAAGAAGTAATCATTGAAAGATGTTAAACTTAAAAAATTTTGATAATTTATTTTAAATGATAATATAAAACTAGATATATGTATACTTATTTATAAATATACTCAACTATCAAAGAAAGTACCATTGGTCTATCTGAAAAAGTCAGTCTATCTTAGAGAAATTACATAGAAGAGAGAGATAAGTGATTGAATTTAAAATGTAATTATATTCAATACCTATGTTGTTTCTCCCCTTCAAATGAATCTTTGATCTCCTTTTATACATCTAAGTTGGTTTAGAAAATATGTTGTAACTAAATTTAGTTAGTTGTTAACTTTCAATAATTGACTTTTAGAAGTCAATTGATATTAGCAATTATAAGTTGAGATCTATTTAAGACTTTTAAAGTCTTAATAGATCAATTATTTAAAATTTGACCAAGTATTTATTAATGGGTGGGGACCTTCTAGTCAGCTAATAATAATAAGAATAACATTATTTCAATAAATAATAAGATAATTCATAGTTAAATGAAATTCTTATCTACATTAATTCTATTTCGCATATAATCCAAATTACTTAAGCATAATTACATATATATGAAAGTTAAAGTTTATTTAGAATCCAAAAATATCATTACTATAGTATCAAAAATATGAAATGTGATAAGTCTTAGCAAATTAAAGTTCAAATTTGAGATGAAATTTATCTTTATGATAACAAAACATCATCAGAATCAAATAAATTTCTATCATTGGTTCTCCCTTATCATTCAAGAATTTATTATATTCCATCTAAACCAGAGGAAACTAAACCAATTTTGTAACCAAATCACTCTCATCATCATCATCTATATCCAATTTGATTTGATTCACTATTGTGATTTTTGTTGGAGTTTTAGATTTAGTTGGAATATTTTCACATTTCCTTTAAGTGGATTGATACATGACTGTAAGAGGTTTTTCCAAACTTATTTTCCTGTATTCTATAATAGGCATCTTTTGAGGTGGTGTAGGCTTACTAGAACAATATGGCAATGAAGGACTACAATTTTTTTGTATGGATTGGCTCATTTACCTATTATGCTGGATCATTAAAAATACTAACTTCTTCCTGATGGGTGACTAAATAGATAAATGATTAAGATTAGTTTGTAATTGATGGGAAGAGCTATTATATGAATAGGATCTATCTCTGAATCTATTAAGATAAATTAAAACCTATATCTATCCCTAAATTACATACAAGAAAAACTATGAAATGAATTAATCAAACATTCAGAAAATAAACATAAATATGCACATAACAAGAGATACCAAATTTAATGTGGTTCACCCAAGATGAGATACATCCACCAAAATTGTCTAATATATTATTTTCAGTAATATAAAGGAGAAACAAAATCTTGTAACAAACCCTATTACGCCTCTTTACCTTTTCTACTTCCTTTCTATGTACAATATTTCATTTTTTTCACACTCATATTCTCAGCTATATATCAATACATTTTAGGGTAAAAATGCCTAAACATAACCTCTACCATAAAATATATAAACCTTTAATTAATAGCTTAGATTTACTACAAAATTACAATTTAACAAGGCAATTTTAATAAAAAAAATTCTTCGGGGCATGGGATCCTCCCTTGCAGCCCCACGTGCCATCAGGGATTTAAAGAATGGGATACAAACTTGGCTGAAATAATATCAAATTTTAACCTCTAATCCTATAATATAATTAGGCTCCACACCTAATAGAATATATTACCACAAAAATTCTTATTTCTCTTATGATTAGTATGATTAAATAGAAAACCACTCAACACATTCCAAAATGATGGGTCAGTGGCATCAATGTGAATGGACATTCGAGATCCTCTACATGCTTATCTAGGACCAAACCTTCCATCCCTAAAACCTCCTCTAGTAATTTTCCTATTTTTTATGCTTCTAAATGAACCACAAGTGCTCTTAGTGTTTAGAGAAAACTTCTCATTTTATAATTTGGAAAATTCAAGTCATGATTTGTAGATTTTGACAATCTAGTTACTTGTGGTGAAATAGCAATAGAGTAAGATAAATTATTTCACAATATTTATATAATTTGGTGGTTGGGAGCCACCTTGGTCTATTATTCATGAATTTCTAAGAAATTATGCTAATACTTAGTGAATTATGCTCTAGGTTTAAGCTATATACTAATCTAAGTGGACATTTATAATGAAGCTAAAACCAACTTGATCTTGGGGTAAAAAGGAGTAAAGAGAAAGGTAAGGCATATAAGAAAGGAGTGGTTACCAATTTTATCCTTAAAAAATATGACAAAGCATCAATTTCAACTGATTCTACATTCAAAAAAATATATAATGTAAAACAGTCTAATCTCAAATTCCACTATATACTAGGCCAATTCCAAAGAATAGTGTGAAGAATCACAAGTAAGATCCAGTTATTCTTTAAGGATTTACTACCATTATCAAATAGTACATGCACATCTAAAAACATATTAAAATGAAAATGAAGGAGAACCAAAGATATTTCAACTAATCTATCATGTTGCACAAATTAAAAACCCTATGATTACAAAGATACAAATCAAAATTCTAAGACACCATTCAAATTCAAGACCTTACCTAGCGATTGAGAGAAAAACTAAAATGATAATTAGCACATTAAATGTAGACAATATTTGTATAATTCCTTTGATTATATTAATTACTTCAAACTATAAAAATTTTCTCAAAACATCTCTCTTTTACCAATGGTAATACATGACTTTATATGAAAGCTAGGTAGTATACCGACCAGTTACAAAATATAGGTGTACAAAGATAAGGACAGTTGTCCTTACAAGTTTGAAAATACACGTGCTTTTCACAATCATACTGACTTAGAGGCAAATATGATAACAAACTAGCATATGCCTTTATAATGGAATATCCTATTTCAAAATGTTACAAAGCTTTCAAAATAGAATATTATCTAATTTGACAATGGGCCCTCTATTTCAAGTTGCTGGAGGATACTCATGGCTTTTGCATGCTTCTCATCAATTAGCTTTAGATCCACAACAAGCTTCAGGATCTAGTCCTCGTCTTATCTACCAAGTCATAAAATTCTCTATATTTCCTATCTATGGCATTTTTAATTCTCTTAGCTTCATTTATCCTTTCCCTTGCATTGAATATCATGTCCAAGATTTTGTTGTTATCAACCCCATATTTTGCTTGGCTTTTTCCTTTGATTTCCTAGGTTACGAAAGTAGCCCTATGCTTATATTCCTCATCACTTATGATTTCAAGGGAATTAAGTTGTGTAGGATTTGTAATCATGGTCCCAAGAAGTTGTTTAATTATTGTAATTAGTTCTTTATCCTCTTTTGGGACCCTTTCCATGCCATTGTGCCATGCACTTAAACTTTGAAATTTTTCAATCACAATCCCCAGACTTGTACTCAAATGTCCCAATCTAATGGTCTTAATGTTTGGTATTTTTTCTTTGCTTAAATGTTGAGGAGTTTCACTATTTTATCTTTTGAGGCTTGCTATTAGGTGACTAGGCTTTTGGCCAATGCGTACTACCCACCCCCCCCCCCCCCCCCCCCCCCCCCGCCAAAAAAAAAAAAAAAAAAAATTTTGCCTTAACTTGATTGACTTTAGGGCTTCAAACATGTCATAGAATGACTCACCAATCATCTTGGTCATCACCTGAGGCACTAATAAAATTTCTTGTGTCTACAATTTTTCCTTTTCCTTTTGCAAATTTAGGATCCTCTGCTTCAAGCCTTGGACTCTAGCTTTATCCTATGTAGATTGGGCCTCAATTAGAATATCCACATCCTCCTCATGTATTTTAGCTTCATCAAGTTATTGGCCTCCCATTGGGGTTAATCCAACAAAGGGTTCCACCTTTTGAAAGGTGAATTCTTCCATTCCAACCATAATTGTCTTTGTTGTTATTCTCTCTAACCCAACTATTTTAGGGTTGAAATGGATGGTAGTAATGGGTTCTTTGAACTAGGGAGGTTCTAATACCTCTAAAATTGAGCTAATATATTCTCCTAGAGTATATATCTACTTGATTTATATTCCTATGGAAACTAAAATTCTTCATTCTTCTTGCTCTTTTACCATGGCTCTGATCCATGGTTTCCTATCATCATGTACTGTGATGTCAGAAACCCTTGTCATGGCCCATGAGTGGGAAATGGAGGGAATTTTTTTTAGTTTCCCATAAATTAAATAGTTAGGAATGGCTTGTCCATGGATAGGGAATTCATCATTGAACAAATTTACCTCACTTTTGGGGTGAGAAAAGGTCAATTTTGGTCTTTTCCTTGGTCCCATTGGATCCAATGTTAACTCTCCCTTCCTCTTCTCCTAGGATGACACAAGGACCATATCTTTTCCTATATCTTCCTCATGTTACAATTCCATATCTAAGTCATAGGCCTCTACAAGCTCTTTGAGGGCACCCTCAAGTGTCTCTTTTGGTTCCAAGGCTATCATGTCTATGTATTATACTAAAGAAGGTAGCCTTTGTGGGAGTGTTGAAGATGGGGGTCCATCCATAGGTCTCTCCTCTAATATTTATTCTCTTAATTTATCTTTACTCAGGTTGCCCTTGAGGTTATGGCTATGGTTTTTCTACTTGGGGTTGCCCTTGAGCTATCTCAGATGGACCAGTTAATAAATGGTACTATAAAGGATGCATTTTTCAAGCTTCTCTAGAGGGTTTATTATCTTTGATTCACCTATGTTCAAGCTTAATTTTGTGGCCTTAGATCCTAACTAGTACTTATTCATAATTCTTTGCTTTGATATAAATGGTTTCATGAACACCAATTTGATATACATATTTAAGTTTTGGGAGCTCCTTATCCTTCAAGTGGCTATCCACTATACCCTTAAGATCCTACATGTAAGTTCATCCAATTGATAAACAAATGAATATATGTGTCTAGTTATGGTCTCAACTTATTTTTAGTCCTACAGTATGGTCCTTTCAATGATTAGGGGGAAGGGGTAGAGGAGACCTTTCTTATTTTCTTTGTTAGTGCCATCAATGCCATGCAGGAATTGGGAAGCAATTTCTTGCTTGGCTAGCTTGATAGAAACATACACTAGTAACCTAAAAGGTTGGGACATGATTATTTCAATCCATGATTGTGTAGTCAGGGTAATACCAGATGTCACCCATCAATTCAATATACTTATTTATTATGAGGTGGACCCTATGCATGGGAACACCAATGATGGTCTCAACTATGGTTGCATACTCACAGTCACAAATAAACTACATGTGATTCCTACACTTAAATATATGCAATTTAAAATAGTGGTGTGAAATGGTGGTATTGCCATCTAGCATCCATTTCCTAATCCTATGGAAGGTGATTGAGGCAAGAAAGGTGTCTAACAAGTATGACATCATATAAAACTACTTCAAGTTCTTCCTTTTTATGGTAGTGAATTTCTTGGTAAGGAAGACACTAATTTAATCTCCAATTGGAGGGGTAAGTTTTTATTCTAACATGAAATGGATAAATGAGACCTAGATTTTATTCACATAGGTGGTTATGGGGAGCTCCAAAATATCAATTAAACAAGGCCATTATTACACTAATGCCCCCATAAATTGGACTATTGGGATTTTACTCTCAAAATCTTTGAAGATGTGAAGGTCATGGTATAGCTAGGGTCTAAGGACAGAGTCCAGATCATGTTTGCTTATCCACTCCTTGATCTTAGCTAGATCCACATGAGGAAGAGTGAGCTTATAATATTTCTCAAATTCTACAAGAGAAATATATTCTACTTCCTTGGATTTTCCTTACCTAATGATCCATTCATTATCAATTCTACAATCAACAAAAAGAGGGGCAAGGACATCGATGCAATGTAATACCTTAGGTTTTATCACAACATAGTGAAGGCTGGCTATTTGGACTGTAACCAAATCATAGTGCTTGTAGTTTATTTAAATAATTTTTTTCTCTTCTTTTTTGATGGGATTAAATTCCTCAATTATGGAGAATATTTTGGACTAGTTCCTAATGCTAGGGATATTCAGAGCTATAGTATCTAATTTAGTGTCTTTGAAGATTCAACCCTCATTATCTGTTGATAAATAGAGGTCAATTTCTTCCTTCAATTTTTTTTTTTTAGGTTTCCATTATTTTTTCCCTACAAAATTCTTGTATTGGTAACAAATGGTCTTTGTAGAAGCTCTTTTATGCTTACAAAACACACTTAATCTTTTTTTGATTGAATTGTGACTAATTGAGTCCATTTGGGTCACTTTTGTGTAGAATCTAGGGTTTTGGAGATTTAATGGTAGAATATATCCAAGCTTAGGCTTATACATGCCTTGGATTTCATTTAGACCTTTGCCTTTATAGTTTGGCATTTTTAAGCCCATAAGACCATATATTTTGTCTTTTTTTGCTTGCATGGAGTCTATGTGCATTGGTCTAGACTTTTTACAACATTTTTCATAAATGCCATTTTAACACTACCATTAGTATTTAAAATACCTTCTTCATTTCACATCTTAGGATAAAAATCATAGATTAGCATGAGATATAGATTATAATTTGGGCCCTTGGCCATGATTGGTTCTTTCTATTTCAAATCCCATGGTCGTGATACTTTGTGCCTTATGTGCCTTCTTCATGCTCCAAATCTTTATTTAGTCCTTCACCAATTAAGTATTGGCCACCCAACGATCTCACGTCCCTTTGAAAAATCATGAGTGCCCTCATGTCATTAGATCAAAATCTAGTGGTAAAACACGAACTATCAAATCATCTTACCATCTTGGCCTCGAATGAACTTTCACCATGCATTGAGTTTATGAGCTCTTAGGGCCTCATTAAAAATTCCTTAGGTGCCTTCATGTCATTGAATCAAAACCCAACAATAAAGCACATGTCATCTATCTACAAAGATGCTCGAACATTAAGTTATCATATAATTAAGACCTTGATTTAGGATTAAGTCTCTTAGACTAAGTTTTATTCCACTTATCAAGTATAAAATAAACCTTAGGCTAAGGGTTTTATGCCTAAGTTTTCAGATTTAAATGCAAGAGTTCCATGGCTTAAATATTCTTAGGCTAATTTTTATTCCATGTTTAATAAACATAATGAATGCATTGGTCTAGAATATTTATGTCAAGTATTTAAAATATTCCCAAAAGGATCAACATGACACAATGGACAAATAACACATAAGATTTTATTATATTGACAAAACACATTAAAATATTTAACTAGATGTATTTGGTGTAAATTTTACGCTATAAGGACTCTTATTTTAAAATAAGTCTTAGTACAAGTCTATAATATAATATTCATGACTTTTGAATAAAATGTCGTAGGGATCTTAAAGTATAGACTTAGACTAGGTTTATTTTGCATACTTAGATTATAAGATCATTTCCATATTTTGTAATTAGAATACCTATAGTTTTTGAGCATTTTTGAACACTTCCCTCAGCTTATAAAGCCATTTTTTAGTCTTCTAGAAAAATTTGGGAGTGCATTTTGACCCTGAGCATAGTAATTCGTCATCTTGAATTTTATGGTCTTGTGGATGTCAAATACATCCTTGCGGACATCAAATGATAATTACACAAACATCAATTTTTTAAGCTAGTGAAGTTTTTTATTTGATGGGCTTAAGGTTTTTGATCATGCATATGTCAAATATTTCCTCATGGACATCAAATGATGATCATACAAATGTCAATTTTAAGCTCATAAAATTATTATGACCTAGTGTGAGAATTCCACTTGGCACATCTATAGGATCTCCCACGACCTTGGAATATGTTCACTCCATCAGATCAAAATTGGTGATAAAGCATTAGCCATCAATCATGATCTGAGAGCTTGCTTGTGGTTGGTCACTTTATTAGGTGAGACCCATTTTATTTCAATATTTGAATGCAAAGATACCACATGTTGATTGTTTGGGTCTTTCGTAGTCTTTTAACTTTTAAATTGTGTCACACTATTTGAACAAGTCTTTGCAAGCAATCAAAAAGCATTAATCATGATCTGAGGGCTCAAATGTGATTGGTCTGACAGGCTACATGTGGGATTCTATCAGTTCTCCTTGTGTCATTTGATCAAAGGCCATGATGAAGCACAAACTATTGGATCATCAAAGATGTAAGTTATTTAAATTGAATCTTAGTTTTTCCTCACATCATGGGATCAAATGTTACGGTAAATCATAGGCTGTTAGATCATAAAATATGCAATAAAATTAAGTTAGGACTAGAAAAATGTAAACTAATTAGGCTAAAATGTTAAGACTAAGGTCTCACTCGTATTAATAAATACTATGGGGCCATAAGGTTAGAGTCTTAGGCTAAGTTAGGAAATATTAAAATTTAACCCTCCAAAATGAACAACTTGGTTAGGTATACAAAGGATCCTTTAAAGGGGGAATATAACAAAGGGACCAATCATTTTAAGTTAAGTTTTATATATGTTAAAAAACATAATTAAGCTTAAAACATGAGTTTCATCTTTAGGCCCAAACTGGATTTAAAACGGTTCCCACCAATTTAATTCTTACCAGCATTTAAATTTAAGCTGAGGGTTTTCTCAGGGTTTAGGGACATGAAATTTTTAAGGAAAAATACCATAGAACTTATGACTAAAAGTCATAAAGAATATTTATTAGTACTGTTAGTCCAAATTAAAGCAAGAAAAACCAAGTAATCTTGCTTTTAACAAAATGAAAGATCTACAAATTCTATAAATGACCTTATCATGCTAAAATCTATGCTGAAACCCTAAGGTCTCTTAAGGGTCCCAATTTCCAAAAAATGGGTTTATGTTGGCCTCAACACTTATTAGGTGCATCTTGATTCATGTTTCTAAAGTTATGATTCCTTTCCCAACTATTATTGTCATTATTCCTATTTGAATCTAGTAGATCCCAACCTATAATTCTAAATACAATCCAAAATATATTCAAAATATTATCATCATCATTTGATTGAAATCAAAAATGAATATATCAACTATATAATCAATCATAAAAATTGTACTTCAATATTTACAGCTTCCAGTCACTTTATGAAAATTTCTAGTTATATCAACAAAAAAAATAAATCAAGGATTTAATTATCATTATTTGAAATTGAATTTGATTTATATGATTTTAAATTATGATTGTGTCATGTATTAGTATACTGATAAAACTTGAAATCATAATAATTACAAAAAAATATATTCTTCATACTTTTATTTCAAATATTTTTCCATACCTTATTACATTCTATTCTCACTACACAAATTCAGTCTTAATATATATATATATATATATATTCACGAATTGTCAAATACATGTTTTTTCATCAAACTAATAACAAATTCATAACCACTAAGAGAATAATTTTAACAAAATTTTGATCACAATGTTGTAAGCTTTTGACATGGTCATATCTCGTCCTAATCATCATTTCAAAACTTAGAATAACATAACTTTATCACAACTTTCCAAAACTATTAACTATTTTCTTACTACTCTTCAATATATGACTTTGAAAATAAAACTCAAAAAATGCATTTTGATATCTTTGAAACAAAACCTCTAAATTTTGGAGAATCATATATTACATGCCATCAAATTCTATATAATTTTTAACACTGATATGATAAAAAATATTTTAAATTCTAAATTTTGGAGAATCATATATTAAATACCATCAAATTCTAAATTTTAGAGAATCATATATTACATGCCATCAAATTCTAAATTTTAAACTGATATGACCAAAATCATCACTGGAGCAAACTAACCTAAAAAATATAATATGATAAAACCTAGAATGATAATTAATTTTCTAAAAATTGATATTACAAAGTATTTCCAACTTACCTTATCACCAACAATTTGAAAATTCATGCATGAAAAATTATCAAAATAAATAATTTCTATTGCAATAATTTATCAAAAATATCTTGCAAATTCAAAACCATAATTTTATTTCGATTTGAACTATTCATAGTGATAAACTATAATTATCTCTTTGATAATTATTCAATCTTCAACAATGGCATACTTGTTAATGTAGTGTTTGTAACTCCTAAAATTATCTAGGTAGAGTATGGCTTCCACTGCATGTTTACTCAAAATTCTTATAAAAAATGAAAATAAACATTTTATATACCATAACCTAAGCACTAACTTCTCCTACTTACGTGCTTTCATCTAATTGGTTTCTCAACTCGAGGTATGCCATTAGTTGAATGCTAATTTTTTTTAGCAATATTTTAAATTTAGTAATGACCAAACTTATTACTAAAATTACAACTAACTTGAGAAGATCAAGGCACATACAATTGCATTAAATTCTTAGACTACACTTTGATTTTATTTGGATCTCAAAAACATCCCTATCATACTTCACATTAAACTGACTTACCAATTGATTGACCAACATGTCAACTTTCCCCATTTGACATTAATGATATGAGCCTTGAGTTTACTAATATCAAACATAGCTTAATTTCCAACAAAAATCACCTCCATGTCCAATGCAAAGTCTTCATGCTGGGTCCACAACATTGCATTGAATACTTACCATAAGATAGTATTTAGATTAGAACCTAGAACCACTTAGGATTATTTGATAATACTTCAATATAATAGCTTAGATTTCAAGTTAAACCAAATTTTATTTGTGGCACAACTCATCTTGTATCACTATCCATACTTGAAATTAAATTAATTGAAAAACCATCATGATAAATTCATACAATGCCTTCAATTATGATAAAATTATAGTGAGCGTTATCATTTTCAAACTAAAAACACTATAATAATCACTTCAATTGAATGTAATCTGATAAACTCTATCTATAAAATCCCATGACTAAAAATAAATGTTTAATGTGTGTACACACACACACACACACACACACACACACACACACACACACACACACACACACACACACACATATGTTATTTTTTTTCATTTAACAATTAATTATTTTTGAAACCACTGTAATATGAATATGAATTAACAAACAAATCATTATCAGATCATTTAATTAAAAATATGTATATTCATAATATTACTAATTGACTTGGGTCTCTGAGTATAGTTTTAAATTTTATGAATAGATCATCACTATAACATATAAGAGTATAAATTTTAGAAAATTATAGTGGTACAAAAATAGGCATAACACTAGTGACCTTGATGGTTAGTTTTGAATATGAAATTGAATAGAAATCAAATTTCCTATTGTAATAAAAATAATCTTGAGAGTGTGGTCCAGGTAAATCATTTTTCAAGCACCTATACACAAACTTATTTTATAATATTTTTAATAAGGGATGAGATGTTTGGTTAGCATGGCATGAAGAAATGAAATAATATAAAAAGGGAGTTCATAATGGATACATAAACCAATACAAAAGCCTCTAATACAATTTATGGAAAAAAAAATATTACTTCAACAACTAGTTATAACTCAGTGTATATTGCTCATGTATAAATAAAACTGAGCTTATAAAGAATAATATCTCAAAATAATTGAAACTTATGGTTGTATAGCAACACCTTTGTATTCTTCCTCCATAACATGAATAATTCATCTACTTGAGACATTTTTTGATCTTTTAAATGTAAAAGGCAAACAATAGCAAGAAAAAAATTATTAAAAAAAAAAAAAAAAAGTAAAGAATAGAACAAAAAAAAGTAATAATTTAAAAGAAAACTAATTTTAAAATAAATTTAAATGATGGTCATTAATTGAATAATGTAACTAGTTCTCATCAAGATCTTTTAAGTGAAAAATATTATTTCTAAGTACAGTAATAATATGATAAGGACCAAACCATAATGAATCAAATTTATGATACTTATTAGGATCTTCATGAGCTTTGTCCTAGTATAAAACTAAATCATCAACTTTGAATTTTTTATTAAAATTTTTCTTAACAAAAACTTTTTTTGGTGTTTGCTTAGCTCTTCTAAATTTTATAATGTTGTTGCTTTTGACATCAAGAGATATTAAATTACGTAATCTTTGCTCAATCAAATTAGTATCTTCAAAAATATATTGTAAAGTAGTTTTTTTTGAAATAATATGAATTTATATTGGTAAAGTGGCTTTAAATCCATATGCCAACATGAAGAGTGACTAACCAGTTGCCACCTTGACAATAGCTCTATTAGCCCATAAAGTTTCAAATAAATTTAAAATGCCAATCTCATTTATTTTTACAAATTAATATTTTCATGATTGAATTCAATTTTTTATTTATTCATTTAGCTTGACCATTACCCTGAGGGTGATAATTAGACAAATGATTAGATATAATAGATATTTTTCTAAAAATTCTAGAAATTTATTTGAAATACACTGAGGACCATTATCATATATGATCTAATAAGAAACTCTAAATCTAGAGAAAATATGATTTTATAGAAATAAAATTACTTCAATTATTACAATTTTTTTTAAGGGATTTGACCTCAGGTCATTTAGTGAAATAATCTATTGTTGTTAAGATATATCTATGACTAGATAATGAAGGAGGGTGTATATCTGAAATAAAATCAATACCCTATTTTGTGAATAATTTTCTAGGTAACACAAGATTTAAAGGAATTGTAGGTAACTTATCTTTACCAATAAATAATTGGCATGGTATACAGGAATGAATAACTTATAAGTATCTTGAAATAATGTAAGCTAATAATAACCTACTCATAAAATCTTACAAGCAGTGGTTTTTTTATCATAATGTCCACCACAATTTCCATCATAACAACCTATAATTTTTTTTTGGATTTGGTCATGTGTAAGGCACTTTAATAAAAAGACCATCTCTATTTTGATAAAATAATAAATTTTCTAATAACAAAATTTAAAGATATTAAGCATAATGAACTTCTTTATTTCTTATCAAAATTATTAGGGCAAGCTTGATTTTGAAAAGAGAAGACTAAGTCATAATACCAATCATCTTCAAAAAGCATACATCTCATTCATTCATCTTAAAATCAAATTTAAATTTTTTAGAAAAATCAGATATTTTCATGGTCTTTAAATGAGGCTTTGCATTAAAATTATCATCAATTGAAAAGATCAAAAAATTAATACTTGAATAAGTATTTTTAGCTAAATGTTTTGCTAGGTTATTACCTTTAATTATCTTTAAAGTTTTGAATTCGAGATCAAACTCTTGAATTCTTAATATCCATTTTTCAAGCCTTCCTTGAATGGTTAGTCGTTTCAAAAGACAAGATTAAAAAAGTATGCTAGATCATACTATAGCTTTGTTTCCCATCAATAAATAATGAAATTTGATTAAGGAGGAAACTAACGAGAAAATAAATTTCTCAATAAGAGGGTACCTAGTTTAAGCATCTTTTAATACTTGACTCACATAACCAATTGGTATTCATCATTATTTTCAAATTCTTGCATAATAACAACTCCAATGACATTTTTAGTGACATTAACATAAATAATGAATGATTTATTTAAATCTAATTTAATAAGTATTAAATCACTTGCAATGACATCTTTAATGTTATTAATTGCTAAATCAACCCCTTCATCCCAAGTATAATATTTATCTTTCTTAAGTAATAATTGTAAAGGATTAGACTTATCAACAAAATATGATATGAATTTTCTAACCAAATTAATTTTACCAACGAAATATTGTAAAATAGATTGATCTTTAAGAGGAGGTAACTCTTTAATGACTTTAATACATTCAGAATCTATGAAAATGTCATCTTTAGAAATGATATGACCTAATAATTTACATTTGATAATGCCAAAGATTGATTTATTTGGATTTAAATAAATATCATACTTTATACATCTTGTAAAAACTTCATGAAGATGATCTAAATGCTTTTTACATCTTTTAGAATGAACGGTGAGATCATCAAGATATACCTAAATAGCAATGTCCATTAAGTCATTAAATTCAACATGCTTAGCTCTTTAAAAATTAGTTCTTACATTCATTAATCTAACTGACATTCTATTTTAAGCAAAATTTCCTCTACAAGTATCAAAAATTGCCTTATGTTTATCTTCAGGATTTACAAAAATTTGATTATAACTAAAAAATCCATCTAATAATAATATTATTTTAGATCTTGTAACTTATTGCAAAATCTGATCTATACTCGGTAATGAAAAATTATATTTAACACTAACTTCACTCAAGTACCTAAAATCAACACATAATCTGATATCACCATGTTTCTTTCTAACTCATACTAAATTAGCTACCCATTCAGAATACTTTAAAGGAAAAATGACACCAACATCAATAATTTTATCTAGCTCTTTGTTAATGATGTCCTCTAACAAAGGGCTAATTTTTTATATTTTCTATTTTATAGTTTTAATACCAAGTTTTAAAGGTATATCATGTTTAATAATATCATTATTTTAACCTTTATGATTTTTTAATGACTAAGTGAACACATCAATGAACTCTATGAATAATTTAATAAATTTAAACTTTTCACTAGCAATACATTGAATTTCTAAATACACATATTTAGGATCCTCTTCCATATCTAAATTTATAGGAATAGTTTCACTTATAATTTTTGTATAAAGTTCATCTATTTTAATTTTTTTGGATTAATCATTAGGTGTAAACATAGATTTCAAACTTACTAAATTAATAGGTAATTTATTGGTACTCAATTGCAGATAATGTCTACAATTTAATGCATAATCATCATGGATAAAATAGTTGCCTTTAATAAATGAATCTATGTGTTTATCATAGTTAAAAATAGGCCAATTATCATTCAAATCTAGAATTTTAGGTCAAAAAAATCTAGAAAAAGAGAAGTATGTGATTGGTTCACTTTCACTTAGAGTTGGGCTTGAAGCAAAAACAACAAGCTTATCAACTCTATTGTTATATTTTGTAAGTATGTAAGTGATATTAAAATCTTTAAAGTGTTCAAGTAAAGACTAATTTTTTTTAGTAGAATGATGTAAAGGAGTTCGGTTAGTTTTGTAAACTTTCTAAATTTGCCTAACTATTAATTTAGAATCTCCAAAGACTTTTAAATGTTTGATATTAAGCTCAATAGCCTTTTACAAATCTAAAAATAATACTTAAAATTCATTAATATTATTATTATTTTCAAATGATAAATTTTAAGCATAATAAAATATCTTATCAATATGAGAGATTAAACAAATTCTAGTACCATTTCCTAGTTGAGAACAGGCTCCATCAAAATATAGTGACCATATAATGTTTTTATCAAAGAATTCTTTTTGCTAATTTTTTGGTTCATTCAATTTTATTAAATCATAATTTCCAATACATGTTTCAACATAGGCAATAGTGGAAGGAGTAAATGATTCTATAGGTTTACTAAACCAATCCTCTCTTTCTAGAAAAGCAATATCATTACTTATGAGAACCCATCTAGTATCTTTTCTAATAAAAACACATGTTGATTTTGACCAATCTCTCCTAATAAAATAGAATAATTAATAATAATGTTTAAAATTTGGACATTATTCATATATCAAATTCTTTCATCTTGAATAATTTTAATGACTATATCTTGAAACTTATCACAAGTTTTAGTTTATCTTAAATCAAATCCAATAAACTTCCTATTATCAGTTTCATAAGAAATGTCTAATTAATATACAATAAATTTGGGCATTATATTATTTGAAACTCTTGTATATAGGATATAATTATGAATTACCTTATTAGCAATTATGATTGAAACATAAAAAAGAGGTATATAATCTACAAGATGATCATAATTTTGAGCAAAAATAGATGTTTATTCATTACTATCTTCTTCTTATAATCCTAGATTATTTTTAGAATTTGGATTCTTAACAAATTTATTAGTTTTATCAAGTTGTCCTAAAAAGCTAGCTACTTGTAATAATGAAAATGTAGCTTTAATTGTAGATAAATCATCAATTATATTATAAGCTCCAACATCAGATTGTCAAATCTGAGTATAATTATTAGGCTTATAAGGTTGATATGAAGTATTATTATAACCAATTGATAAAGGAATGTTTTGTGAAGAATTATCAGATGAATTATTTGAGGAGTTATTTTGAGTTCCTTTACCTTTATCTTTAGAATAAGAATTATAATTTGTTCCATTATTATTTTGAGAAGAATTGTAATCTTTGTTTCTAGTATTAAAAACATAAGCACCTTCATTTTATGATGATAATCAAGAGCACACATATTTATGTTGTCTGCTAGATCAATAGATATACTATCTCTCCTTTGAATATTTTTTTTAAATTTTTGAATAACAACACATGAATCTGGATCCTGATCCAATTCACACACATTATAGTAATGAACTACTTTATTTTTACTTTCATTTAAAACAATGCTTTTATTAGACAAAAAAAGTTTATCATTTAATTATATTTTAACAATGACTATTTTATTTTCTATACTTTGAATGGATTTTTAAAAATATGCATTATATAAATTTAGACCTATAGAAGACTTATCTTTAAACCCAATACATATAAGTCTATTTTCATAATCAATGTAATATGTTATAGTTTCATCATATTTCATGATATATTTATCCTCTAAATCCATTTTATACTTCAAAGATAAAGCACTACATAAATAAAGTCTAGATAATTTTATAAAAGGCCTAAGATCATGAGGAATCTTTGGACATAACTTATTAAATCTAGTAATGAAATGATATATGGTTTCACTTGGATCAACAATTTTTTTACAAGATCATTGACTAGGTCTAAATCTTCCTTAGCTTTTTCAAAAGATAATTATATCCAATCTGCAATATTCTTTCAAGTGTTGATAGCTTTGGTAGGTAAACTAACAAAAACTTCATAAGCTTTCCCTTTACGTGTTTGATAAAAAAACTTTTAAGAAAATATTTTCACTTGTTATACCAAGAGTAGCAAAAAATTATTTACATACGTCTAAATTATCCTCCCAAGATTCCTTAGAAGCTCCAAAAAAAAAAAAAATTAATCCTTTAAGAGAAGGTTACATACCTGGATGATTTCCAATGTTATGTGTATTTCCAAAAATCCATGGATTTAATGTTATTTGTTATTCTTCTTCAACTTAAAAATTAGATTCATCTTCAATGAAATCATTATGATCTTTATTGTTTTGTCGACCTCAAATCATATCTTGTATTTTTGGATTTGCTTGTTCTTCCTTTGGAAGATTCAACAATCTCTTTGACTTGAGTTGGGTGATTTTCTTGAACTTGATTAGATTGATTCAATTGTTAATTTGTATTAATAGATTCAAATGGAATAATATAATCATCAAATAGATAATAATCAAAAGGAAAATGAATTATAAGTCTAGGATTAACACCTAAAACTCTAGATATATCTTCTTGTATTCATCTATTTCTATCTAAAACTTGTTGAGTTTTTTGAGTAAGATTGATGTATAAATCTACCTCAAATTATACAAGTTATACTTATTCATTTATCACTTATATGATATGCTAAAGATGATGAGGTTGATTATACCATGCATAATGAGTTAAATAAAAAGTAATATTAAATTGATCATCAACAATATCAAGTCCATAGTGGATAACAGGAGGTTGTCCTCTAAGTACCATGGGCAAGAAGAAAATAAAGCTTTAAACAAATAATATTTATGAAATCTCTCCCCAATGGAGCCATTCAATTTATTGATGATAAAAAATATTTCAACTAATCTACCCTTTCACCTATTATGAAGGTTAAGTTAGAATTATACTAGTCTAATGGTAAGGTTCTTAAAGTTTGAATATGGTCTTAAAGATACAAGGGATTTTTTAAATATTTTAGAAAATAATGAATAAGCTATTGGATATAACATATTCTATTAGAATTAAAAAATATACTATCAAATAATGAATCAGTTCAAATATAAATATGTAATCAATCTTATCTGATAGAGAAGAGCTATGAACAAGACAATCTCTTGAAGGAAAGAAATCTGATTTAGTAATACAATTTTGTTATAAGAATAATATATTTCTTTTCTATTATAACTTTCAAGTAAATACCATGATAATAAATAAAAAATATAAAGATAAAATGAAGACAAGAAAATAAATCAGTTTATAGGCATATCTTCAATAATCAAATAATATAAACATAACTCAACAATCAAAAGAAAAGATGCATACATCTATGAACTAAGTAATTAAACAATGAATTAATTAAGAAAACTAAAAAAAACTAATCTAGAATTAAAATAAAATTAATCTAATACTAACTAAACTTAACACTAAATTAATCTAAAAAGTTTATCTGATAAAAGAAATTTGAGATAAATAGTAAAAATTAATATAATTAATTATATTATAACTACACTAAATAGAAAAGAAAATAGATCAATTAGAAACTATGCTAAAATTAGATTTAAAATAAATTATAAGTCAAAATCAAATAAAATATAATATAAACAAATATACGAGTCTTAACAAAAGAGAGTCATCTTAGCAAAATAATTCATTTTATTTGAGAAACAAACATCCTTCTTACAAAATATATTTAAAAGATAAATTTCACAACAAATTAAATCAATAATATGTCACAAACAACAAAGTTTTTGTCATTATTCAGGTTGAATACTCAGATTCTACACATAGAACTGCAAGAAGCAATCAATGAAAGATGTTAAACTTGATAACTTTAGATAATCTGTTGTAAATAATAATATAAAATTAGATATACTTACATTTTCTTAAAAATATACTTGATCATAAAAGAAAATACCATTGATCTATTTGTAAAAGTCATGCTATCTCAAAAAAATTACATAGAAGAGAGAGATAAGTGTTTGACTTTAAAATGTAATAGTATTCAATACCTATGTTGTTCTTCCATTCAAATGAAGCCTTGATCTCTTTTTATAATTTCAATTTGATTGAAAAAATAAGTTGTAACTAACTTTAGTTAGTTACTTGTTAACTTTAAATAATTGAATTTTAAAAGTCAATTAATATTGACAATTATAAGTTCATATTTGTTGAAAACTATTAAAGCATAAGAGATCAATTTTTTGAAATTAGACTGGGTATTTCCTAATGGGTGGGGACCCTCTAGTCAACTAATAATAATAATAGGAATAACATTATTTTAATAAATATTACGATAATTCATAGTTAAATGAAATTTTTATCTACATTAATTGTATTTCATATATAATCCAAATTACTTAGGCATAATTACATATATATCAAAGTTAAAGTCTATTTACACTCCAAAAATATCATTACCACAGTATCAAAATTCTAAAATGTGCTAAATTTTATCAAATTTAAAGTTCAAATTTGAAATAAAATTTATCTTTATGATAACAAAAAGTCATCATAATCAGATAAAACTTTTATCACTGGTTCTCTCTTTTCATTCAAACATGCATTATATTCCATTTGAACTATAGAAAACTAAACTAGTTTTGTACCTAGATCACTCTCATCATCATCTATCTCTAATTTGATTTATTTCACTGTTTTGATTTATGTTGGATTTTCAAATTTAGCTTGATTATTTATATGTTTCCTTTAAGTGGATGGATATATGATAACACGAGGTTTTTTTAAATTTATTTTCTTACATTCTATAATACATCTATTTTGAGGTGTTGTAGGCTCACTAAAACATGATGGAAATAAAATATTTACAAAATATTTTGTATGGATTGGCTTATTGACTTGTTGTGATGGCTCATTAACAACATTAACTCCTTCCTGACTAGGTGACTTAATAGGTAAATTATTAGGATTAGTTTTCAACTAATGGGAAGAGTTGCTATAAGAATAAGATATAGCTCTAATTCTATGACCACAATAATACGTACTACCCTTATGATTAGCATGATTAAATAGAAAACTACTCAACACATTATAAAATTCTAGGTTAGTGGCATTGAAATGAATGGACATTTAGGATCCTCTACTTGCATATCTAAGACCAAATCTTCTAGCCCTAAAACCTCCTCTAGCCATTTACCTATTAGGTGTATTTTGATTCATGTTGCCAGAGTTATGATTCCTTTCTCAATTATTATTGTCATTATTCCTATTTGAATCTAGTTGATCCCAACCTAACAATATAAATACAATTCAAAATATTATCATCATCATCATTTGACTGAACTAAAAAAATGAATATATCAACTACAAAATCAATAATAACAATTGCACTTTAATATTTTCATGTACTTTCATCAAATTGACAACAATGGAATTTGGTTTAACTTGAATCTTAAGCTATTATTCTTTCAGTGGTTATGAAATTATTGTCAATTTGATGAAAATACATGTAGTTAGCAATTCTTGAATATATCAAGAATAGAATGTAATAATGTATGGCAGAATGTATTTTCATGTATTTTCATCAAGAATTGCTAACTACATGTATTTTCATCAAATTGACAACAATTTCATAACCACTAAAAGAATAATTTCAACAGGAGTTATATCACAGTATTGTAATATTTTGACATGGTCATATCTTGTCCCAATCATCATTTCAAAAACTTAGAATAACAAAACTTTATCATAACATTACAAAACTATTATGCATTTTCTTACTACTCTTCAATTTATGACTTCAAAAATAAAACCCAAAAAATGCATTTTGATATCTTTGAAACAAAACATCTAAAATTTGGAGAAACATATATTGCATGCCATCAAATTTTGTATATCAAAAATCTTCAATAAAATAAATTTTTAACATTGTACCCAAGATCTCATGAGAAATTCACTTTTGAATCATCAAGATTTTCATGAAAATAATAATTTTGGGCTCATTATTATACCAAAACTTCATGAATTTATGAAACCATAACTTCAAAATTCAAACTGATATGACCAAAATCATCATTGGAATAATCAAACTAAAAAATAAAATATGATAAAATCCAGAATAACCAATTTTTTAAAGGTTGATATTATGAAATCTTTCCAATTGACCTTATCGCCAATAATTACAAAATTCAATCATGAAAAAGAATTAAAACAAATAATTTGTCTTACAAGAATTTATAAAAAATATCATGCAAATTCGAAACCATAATTTTTTTTACATGTGAACTATTTGCAGTGATAAACTATAATTATCTCTTTGATGATTATTAACTCTTTAATAATGACATAATTGTTAATGTAGTGTCTGCAACTCTCAAACTTATTTAGGTAGATTATGGCTTTCACTCTGTGCTTACTCAAAATACCTATAAAAAATGAAAATAAACCTTTTGTATATCATAACTCGAGCATTAACTACTGCTTACATGTTTGCATCTAATTGGTTTCTCAACTCGAGGCATGTCATTATCCGAATGCTAACTTTGTTTAACAAGACTTTAAATTTATTAATCACCAAACTTCTTACTAAAATTCTAACTAACTTGTGTAGATCAAGGCACGTTCAATTGCATTAAATTATTAGACTACCTTTTGATTTTGTTTGGATCTGGAAACATCCTTATCACACTTCACATTAAACTGAATTACTAATTAAGCTACCAACTTGTCAAATTTCCCCATTTGACATTAATTATATGAGCCTTAAGTTTATCAATATCATACACATCTTAATTTCTAATAGTTCATGAAATAAAAATCACCCCATGTCTATTTCATATTCTTCATGTTGGGTCCACAACATTGCATTGAAAAATTACCATAAGATAGTATTTATATTAGAACCTAGAACCACTTAGGATTATTTGATAATCCTTCAATATAATAGCTTAAGATTCAAGTTAAACCAAATTCCATTTATGGTACAACTCATTTTATATCAATATTCATACTTTCAGTTGAATTTCAAAAGAAACAAACTAAAAAAACATCATGACAAATTCATATAATGCCTTCAATTCTAATAAAATAATAGTGAGTATTATAATTTTCAAACTAAAAACACTATAGTAATCACTTCAATTGAATGCAATTTTATCAACTCTATCCATTAAAATCTCATGACAAAAAATAAACATTTGGCAATGATATGAATTCATAAACAAATCATTATCAGATCATTTAATTGAAAACATGTGTATTCATAATACTAATAATTGACTTAGGTCCCCGAATGTATTTTTAGATTTTATGACTAGATCATCACTACGATAGATAGGAGTATAAATTTCAGAAAATTGTAGGGGTATGAAAATAGGCATAATAGTATCATATCATATAACTCTATGCCTTTTATTTTAAGAATTCATAAGAAAATTTTATAGTTCGAGGTCTTCATCTTATTTTCACCTAATTCTCCACAAAATCATAGTGATGAACAAAAAAAAGGTTATGTATTCATAAACCTCAATGAATTTATAGCTAGATATTGTGTATTCTAGAATCATACCAAATGGAATTCTATTTTCCATGTAAAGGGATTCTAAATAAATGGATTTACCTTCTCTTCTTTAGATGTGTGATGCAACCACATAAAATTTTCTTAATTTTAATTTTGTTACAAGTGGATGATGTCACTAAAGTTTTAATTGATTAATGACTAGTGTTGGCTTAAAATGTATACTTATTCACAAGTGTGGCAAAATATTTGAGCAATGAAGGCTCTTTTAGATACGTAAATCTGGTCACATATAATTTCCAATATTAATTGATGAAACATATTAAAATACTTGACTTACACATATTTTACTCACTATGTTCCTATAATGAATTTATGTATATTTTGGCTTCACCATTCTATTCGTTGTCACTACTACACATAATTTTAATTCAATACTCAAATCATCTTATATTATTGTTAGACTACTTCCAACCTCAAGTTATCTATCCAATATTCTTTGGGATACATCTAACCTAGGCATATAGGTCTATCATTGTGGATATATCCACCTAGTGTAGCCTCATTCCCACACAATTAAATGACTAATTTTCAAATTAAAAATATTTGTTAGAGTCTGCCCTCATGTTTTTCAAAGTTATCTAAAGGAAATTGTCAAAATGTTTCACTATACAATCAAATCAAAAATTTATTTCAAAAAGATTTGATTCTTAAATTGACATTATCTACTTGAGCACCTATACACCAATACACATTGAGAGGATATTCCTTATTATTCCCAAATTAAAGATCATTCTCTAGTAGGAATCAAAATAAAAATATAAATCATCTCAAAGCAGGTACTAACTTATCATTTTTAGGTATCAAAGCCAAATATGTATCTACATACATATAGTCAAGTAGCATGATTTGTTAGGAGTGGAATAGGGTTACAAAAATCATAGAATGTAATTGGTGGAAACATGTGCAACTTGCACTAATTGTGTATTTGTATCTCTTTTTTTATGTATTTGAATTGTGAAATCATAACATCAATATAAAAAATTCAAAGAGTCTTTCTTATGGATGTAGTGAAAGTTAGAATATGAATCAACAACACTTTTTAAAATTCCATATCTAACACTCAATTATATTATGTAATGGTTCTGATGTGATAGATATTAATATATAGTTTTGAAATGGTTTTACCTATGTGTATTTTATCTTTATTATTTTCATAGTGAATGATTTTTTTGATTAATATATTAATCATGTAGTTTATACCAATTATTTTGTAACTAATGCCTCAATATATTTTTTTATCTTGTTAATAAATAGATTCATTCTGAATGATGTTGGTTTTTTACTTTGGTCACTTCTCATACAAGTTATTCTTATATTAACATGTTCTAATGGGTTTTCTAGGAACCCTTGATAATAATGGTGTAGTGAGTGTGGAATGCATTAAATCATATTGTGATGGCTACTAAGATAGAGAGATTTGGAGGGATGTCTCAATGAAATAATTCCAAACTTTGCAAAGGATCAAGCAAGAAGAATAGAGAGTTATTCACAATAAATATTTTGAAAACACATTTACAGTGAAATATATGAGATTTTTTATGCTAATTATTTAGATTATTAGATACATGGTTATGAATATTGGAATATTATTATTTTTGTTCAAGGAGGACAAAATTTACAGTAGGGATAGAAGAAAGAATGGAACTAATACAAAGATTACATACCAACTGGACTCATGTGATAGATCACTGGATATAAAATACTACTGACACATATATTATATAATTTGTTGTCAAATGATATCTAGCTATTGAAACTACACAAGCCTTATGTGAGAGAGGCATACAGGGGAAGTTTTTATAGTGACTACCTACTATCACCAAGATGTTAGTTATGGAAAAGGCCATAATGCTTATGCCTAGAAACATGGAGTAGTCAATTCAAGGATTATGGGGGTTTATGTGATTTAGGATTGAAGGATGATGAGTTGAGGAGAGTAAATTGAACCTAAACCTAGAATATGGAGGACACAAAGAAGAGGATTGAGAAGAAATTATGGGATTAGAAAGAGATATTTGATATCAAATAAGCTGGAATAAAAATGATAACCAGAATGTAACTATGAATAGGATTAGGCGTAAGATAGAGGATGTGGAAGAGGGGAGCCTAGAGAGAGGCTATGCAGCCTACAAAAATTTAGAGAGTTTAGAATAGAAGGGCCTAAGAAGGAAGTGAACAAAGATTTGGATAGAGAGGATATGGAATAGAGTGAGGAGAGAGAAGAAATTAGATTAGTAGTGCAATAGATATAGGATAGTGGTAGGTCATAGTGTTTTGGAAGGATATTATTCTAACCAGGGAGTAAATATTATCTAGAGGAGGATATGAAAAATCATATAACTATCATAGGTTCAAGGTCATAGACACAAAAATTTAAAAACATAGATCATTATTTTAGATTAATTAGAGTAATTAGAGTGTTAAAATTAAATTGGGTTTTAACCAAATGAATATTCACTTTAGATAGAACAACTAATGTGGGGTTTAATGTTAGACACCCACATGTGAAATAAGAGGTCATATGGTTGTTGAGATGTTGACTTTAAGTGGGCTAGTTAGGTAACTATTCATTTGACATCTAGACCACTTTAATATTGCCAAATGATCCTCCTCACCTTCCCTCAAAATTTATATAAATATAGGTCAAGTTTGGAGTGTTGTAATCAAGAAATAAAAAATAAATAATTAGAAATCTGCTTCTGTTCAAGTAATTGTTTCATTAGTAGAAGGTGTTTTTGGTCAGGGGTAACCCTAGGTGAGTTGTATGAATCCCACATACAATTTAGTCATGGTATCAGAGCACACCCTATTACCCTTCTTCTCCACATACCTTCAATCTATAATACTACCAAAATTTATGCAGTAATGCCAAAAAGATGTATTTTTTGAGTCTTAGAGACCAATTATGAAAAATATTTATTTTAAAGTTGTTACTAGTTTTATAGAGAAATTTCACATTTTGAGTTAGATATGAATGTACAGATGCATCCACAGTGGTCAAATTAGTTGGAAGGAGTTTTTGTTTCATGCAAATTAGACATTGGATACTCTTGATACCCCTGAATTACCCAGTCAATTTGGACCGTTCGTTGGTTAAAAGGTTTTGAATTTTTTTTAGTTTTGGGATTTTTTGTTTAAACCCAATTTTTTTATAATTTTTTTTAAAATTAAAAAAAAACCTTATATTGTGGGATTTAAAAAAAACATAAATAAATAAAAATTCAAACCTTTTTTAAAACGTGGGGGGGGGGGTTTAATATTTTTTTAAGTTTGAAAAAAAAATTGTTATATCCGAGTAGGGTTTAACCACTCCCTCCATCCCATACATCACTTCACTTCCACCCCTCAACCTCCATTCCTCATAGACCACCACCAAACTCTCCCTCCCCATGGTGATTCCTCCATCCCCACTCTAGTACCATTTTGCCCCTATTTTGCCTAGCCTCCACGATGCTTGTTACTTGCTACAACACCCCTCTATAGCCAAGCTCCCTCTGTCTTGGACTTAATGTGCCCCAATTCTAACTCCATGCCACCATCTAGATTCCACACCAACCCTACACCTCTAATGTGTCATTGCCAACCCTACCAGCTCTGCCATCCAGCCCTATGCTGCACCTGCTCCTCTTCCATGACACAACCCTAAAAACAACAAAATATAATTTGTCATCATTTGATTAACGTTGTAGCATTATACATGTGTTTTTTTACCAAGAAAAAATTTGAGTTTGATTTTGGCATTAAATGTTTTTTTATGCCTGGAACATGGGTATTATTTTTAGTATTTTGACATTGGCTTGATTTTCCTTGAAGCGTGGGACATATTCATATTTTTTCAACCATTAGCCACCCATAGTGTTTTTTGACAGTAGTCATTTGCAACCATTAAAGACTCTACTTCATGGACCTTGTAAATTTGCATATTTTTAAACACTTACTTTTCAAATTTCCAAGTTTAACTTTGGTGGTGGTTAGGTTATCGTATTAGTGGGATTATTGGTTGATCTAGTTGGTTTCATTTTGGTGGAGGCATTGTATGGGGAAGTCACACTATTTTTGTTGAGCTAAACTAATGCTTGTGCTTGATCACATTTTTGTAGGCCACCTTCATTTCAAGTTTCTACATACATACTTGTGATTTTTTTCTCATATCTTAAGTGTTATTTAGTGTTTGAATACAATTATTATTTCATTATAAAGTTCATTTCAATATCTTCTATGCACTGTATTCAATATTTTTCTATACTCTCAATAAGCATGACTATTTTTTAGATTTCTAGAAGCTTTCTTGGTGTGTAAACATATTCAACCTTTTCGGGTACTTTTATCCACACATGGGGCACCTTTTGAGGTGACATTTTTTTAAAGTTCATGTTTATTCACAAAGAATTCATATTTTTAATTAAATTTGAGTAACATTGTACAAAAATGGATATTTTTTCCATTTTTTGTTTTGACTTAAAATTATAATTGTGTACAATTACATAATTACAAGAAGATTAGGGGGTTTCTAATCATGATTTTGTGCCTAATATATTAAGGGGGGTTGATTGGCAACATTTTGAGTTTCTATGTGTTATTTGCTTTTAGTATGTCATTTTAGATGCATTTGTTCTTTTTGGTCTCCATTGTTCTAAGTTGCTCATATTTACTTGTAACCAAAACACTTGTAATCATGTTAGACTTTAAATTACTAACACTTTTAACTTCAAGCACCTATCACACAAGGAAATATTCCATGATTGAGTTTTTACATATTAAAGGTCTATACCAGGTTATAATGGAAACAAAACTTGAGCTAGACAAGCAAATGGATAAGATCCAATGGATAAATCGGTCTGATGAAGCATTAACATTCATAAGTATGAGTATTTCAAATGCTCTCAAATTTTATGTTCAAAATGAAACATCTCCTCACAAAACATGGGGTAAAAGTCAAAATCGTTTTGGTGCAAAGAATGACATCAAGATTATTCAGATGGAAATGACCCATCTTCATTATATCCTCATGATTTTGAAAGCATTGTGGACTATTTGTCCAAAGTCACACTTTTAAAATCCTAGTTACTAGGCTATGGCCATTCAAAGCCTCATAAATTCTTGATCATGACCATTATATCTAAGTTGAAAGGCCCATTTCATATCTTTTCTACCACATTTTTCTCCACCATAGATAATTTTGGAGATAAGTTTGAAATGCCTTCATTTGAAGTGTTTTGTGAATATCTTACAAAAGAGCATGATCGACTCACCCTCATAGGAGTCATCTCCTCTAGGCATTCCAAGACTCAAAGAATTGGTGGTTAGTCATAATTTAGGGATCAAAAAGAATAAGTCACCACCAACACAATGCAAAGGTCACAAGTGTAGAAAATAGAGACATGCATCTTTTCCATCAACATCTTTTCATAAGAAGTCCACTACAAAGCATTGTAATTTTTATTATCAAGATGGTCATCTTGAATCTCAATGTTAAAAGAATATGTCTCTTCTAGAAGCTATGATGAAGAAGCACAAAATTCACATTCACAATCATTATTTTTCTTCATCTTCCAAAAATAAAGGCAAAGGCAAAGGTAAAGCTCTTTCTACAAATGCTTATGCCATCACTGCTAATCATTCATCCAGGGATGCTTGGATATTCAAATCAGGAACTTCCCAAAATATGGCAAACTTAAAATATTAATTCACCTCTCTTTTTTAGAGTGACACCTCTAAAATTTTGGTAGGTGATTTTACTCCTTTATGAGTCTAAGGATATAGCATAGTTGACTTACAAGATGGAGAAGTGAAAAATGTTCTATATGTACCTAATATTTCAATGAATCTTCTCTCTATTTATCATATTTATCATTCCCATGGAGGCCACATATTGAAACTTTCTCCACATAATGTTACTACCATAGATTTTCATATTCCTATAGTGGTTATTACTTCTGGAGAAGCAAATGACGCATCTCACCTCTATCAGTTTGATACATTTCATGACACCAAATCTCCTCATGCTCTTATTACTCTTGTTGATTCTTTGAGTAAACTATAGCACAAAAGATTTGGTCATCTAAATTTTAGGTACTTAAAACAATTGAGTACTCACAACATGGTCAAAGGCATTCCCAAAGTATCTTGCAAAGATGGTGTTTCTCAAGGATATGTTTTTGGGAAACATCATAGAGAAAAGTTTCCAAAAGGAAAATCTTGGCACACCAAAGTTTTGCTTCAGTTGGTTCATCATGACTTAGTTTATTTCCCTAAGAAATGTTTTTCTAGAGAAAAGAATGTTCTCACATTCATTGATGATTTCTCTCACTAAACTTGGGAGTACTTCTTGAAGTACAAAAGTTAAGTTTTTTTTATCACTTTGTTGAGTTCAAAGCATTTTTTGAGAAGCAATTTGGGTTCTTGATTCAATAGCTTGAGATAGACAATGGAGGTGAATATGTGAACCATGCCTTCATTAATATTTGTGCTAATCATGTAATTTAGTTGTAGCATATAGTTCCTTACACCCCTCAGCAAAATGGTGTTGTTGAGCAAAAAAATCACACATTGAAAGAAATGGAAAATTGCATGATTCAAGCCAAGCATTTAGCCCTATAGTTTTGGGTAGAAGCCATCAATTATGATAATTATATTAAGAATCACACTACTCATCAAGTTATATAAAATTTGACACTAGAAGAGGCTTGTAGAAAATAAAATCTTGATGTTTCTCACTTTAATGTGTTTGGTAGTCAATCTTGGGCCTTTAATCCTGATGAAAAATGTAAGGCCATAGATAAGAAGAGCAAATCTTGTATTTTTGTTGGCTATCATGAAAATGTAAAATACTATCATTTGTTTGACCCTCATACTCATGAAGGAATTTATAGGCATGATGTTCATGTAGAGGAACACTTTTTGTCTTGTAAGCCACCATCTTCACCTCCTTCTTCTCCAATTGTATCTATTTCACATTGCTATTTTTATAACACCAATGACTCTTCAAATGATCTAGTGGATGAAGGACTTCCATTTACTTTGGCTCCTCCTCCACCGTTTATTAGAGAAATAGTTCTATGATGGGTCAAAAAGATAAGAGAATCAATTGGCCCTTTGATAGGTGATCCCAATGGCACTCATCAAACTAGATCTAAAAAGGCTATTGTGGACCTTATTGCTCATGCTCCTAATTATGAATATCCTTAGATATTTCATGATGTATTTGGCAAACCTAAATGAGATGAAGCAATGGAAGTTGAATATCATTCCTTGTTGAAGAATTATACTTGGGACTTAGTTCCTCTTCTAAAAGGAATAAAATTGATTCGGTGTAATTGGGTCTATCACACCAAGTATGCAACATATGATTCAGTTGACAAGTACAAAGCATGCCTCATAGTGAAAGGGTTGTCCCAAGTTGAGGGATTTGAATATTTAGAGATGTTTTCCCTTGTTACAAAGATGAATTACATCTACCTTGTTCTATCACTCATTACATCACAAATTTGGAAAGAAAATCAAATGATGTTAAGTGTGCTTTCTTGCATGGAGATTTATAAGAATAAATCTACTTGGAACAACAACCAAGATATGTTCAATATTCTTATTTACTTTGTAAGCTTTAACGATCTCTCTATGGTCTTAAAAAAGTTACTCATGCTTGGTATGAGTGAATGGATATTTTTTACTTGAAAGATATTTCTGTAGATGGCATTCAGACCCCACTATATACACAAAGAGGATAAATGAAGAAATCCTTATACTTTTTGTTTATGTTGATTACTTGATCATCATTGGGTGTTCTTCCTCTTTGATTAAGGATGTTAATTCAAGCCTCATGGAGTGGTTCAAGATGTCTGACTTGGGCCTTTTTCATTAATTAATTGGTCTTTAAGTTTCCCAATATAAGATAGGGACAAACATTTCTTAGCCTAATTATACTTTGGACATTCTTCGTTTCTTCAATATTCTTGATTGTAATCCATCCCTGACTCCCTTTCAGTCTAGATTCACTTTGACTGCCAAGTGTTCTACACCATCCATTGATGTTACATTATATATACAGTTGGTAGGCAGCCTTATTTATTTGACTCCTACCCAGCCAAACATCTCATTTGTTATTGGCCTTTTATCTCACTTCCTGCAAGATACCCATGAGAGTCACTAGCAATCCACCAAGCACATAATTCATTACATTCATGGCACAATCAATTATGGCATTGAGTATACCTCAAGAGGCTTAACTCAGTTAGTGGGTTATATAGATTCTGATTGGGAAAATGATAATCATGATCAAAAGTCTACTTATAGATACATATTTACTCTTAGATTTGGTTCCATAATTTGGTCGAGTGAAAAGCAACATGTTATTTCTCTCTCTTAGATTGAGGCTGAGTACTGTGGAGCTATCAATGCAGGCTAGGAGACATTTTGTGTGAGTTTAGATTTCCATCTGGCCAACCCACTACCATTTGGTGTAATAATCAGAGTGATATTGACATTACTCTAAACCTAGTAGAACACCAATGCACTAAACATATTAAGATTCACATGCATTTCATTTTACATCTCTTTCAGGACCATGTGGTCAATCCTCACTACTGTCATATAGAAGACTAGGTTATCAACATCTTCACCAAACGTCTATCCACGTCATAGTATGATATTCTTAGGGATAGGTTAGGGGTCAAGGAATTTGTTAATGAGGGGGGATTATCTATAGTTCCTCCTTCCTCTTAATTATATATGGGTACCTAATTAGGCCTTGTTGTTGGGACCCATTTTCAAATTTTTTACTTCTCTCTAAGTTAAACTTAAGGGGGGATGTTATATTAATTAGATTTATTAGAGTGTTAAGCTTAGATTAGGTCTTAACCAAGGGAAGATTAAATTTATTTATAATAACCCATGTGGGGTTTAATGTTGAACACCCACATGTGAAAATAAGAGTTCAACATGATTGTTGGGATTTTGACATTAAGTTGGCTAGTTAGGTAACTATTCATTTAGCAACTGAACCACTTTCATATTGCCAAATTATCCTCCTCACCTTCCCTCAAAATTTCTATAAATAGAGGGAAAGGATGGAGTGTTGTAATCAAACAAGTAGGAATAAATAATAAGAACTCTACTTTTGTTCAATTAATTACTTAATTAGTAGAAGGTGTTTTTGGTCAGGGGTGACCTTGGGTGAGTTGTATGAATCCCACATACAATTTCTTCACATTAATGTGGTAAATATGCATCCCATTAGCCCATTTTATATTAATAAAATATAAATAAAAGTATAGATGAGAGTAAAAGTATAAATTATTTATATCATTTACAATTTATTTTTTCTAAACTTAGTGCAGAGACTAGGAAATCGATAGACAAGAAAAAGTTAGAAGAGGCAAGGTTCACTTTTAAAACTAGTTTTAAAACACTAGTAAATACTATTTTTTAGAATTAATTATTATAATTTATAAGTTTATTGATCATGTTATTGAATTCAATGATTTTTATTACCTTGACACCATATGATAGGTCTTTTGACCCTAAAAAATATTTGTTATCTTTTGATATGAAATTGTAGGTTAAGGGAGTGACTGTTGAGGATGTGAAGAAGTTAAATATCATTGGATATTTGATAGGTTGAGAAATGGAATTAATTTATAAAAGGGTTGTTAATTACCTGAGTCTTAAATAAGTTAAGGACGAGTTAATTTCATAATTCAAAATGAATAAGTGTTCAAATTAGACCATTAAATTTCTTAATGAGATTCCATAGCAAAGCAGAGCATTAATATATGAGTATGATCATAGATTCTCAGATGTAATGAACAAAGATGACTTCATTATATAAAATAAAGATAAGGATACTTATTTAATGGAAATACTATGAGTAAGGATTCAATTTTCCATCACATAGTCATAATTACTAAGGTTGATGGATAAGCAGTTGCATTGCTAGTGGAAAAATTTGAGGATTATGGAGATGCTCTAGTAAATATCTCTAAATTTGAGGAAAAATAGATGATTTTCTTATGAAAAAGGAAGAGAAGAGCTTGACAAAAGAAATAAACATAAGTTGGGCCTATGGTGTATGGAGTGTAGCAAAGAAGGGAATCATAAGAACTATTTTCCTAAATCAAAATAGAGTTATGTGACATATGTAGAGTAATAATACATGCAACATAAATGTACTATCTATCACAATAGTACATTCAAAAACCCCAGATCCTATCATGATGTAAACACTATAAATTTACACCATTTTATTATGAATGAATGTGTCTTACCCCTTCCCTACCATTTTATTCCAAATAATATAGTTTTACTATTTACCATATAATGTTGTGTAAATAATCTAGTTAATTACCATTTACCTAGGTAATTAGTTAACCACCCCTAAATCCTAGTTAAATCTTCTCAAGTCTATTTAGAGTAGGTTGTTTTTAACTTCCTAACAACCTATCCATACTCAATCCCTATTAAAATCCAATTTAAACTAAGTTTAATTAGAGATCTTGAGTTTTTGGAACCAACAACTTAATCATTAACTAAATTAGTAACATTTCTCATGATCATCACTGGTCCAATTAGGATTGACATTGATTTATAACTAGCCCAACCTCAGGTTATGGATCTTTATTTTTTCACACTATAACATTGACAAAATTCCCCTGGAGTATTATGAAAGAATTTCATCATTGTTTTAGTGTATCTACACTCTACTCAAAGTCAACCACATCCATATCAATGGGGTATTTCTCTATAGCACAAGAAAATTTTGTAAAGGTAAGTATGTTGTGTATTTGACTGGTTTCATATTGCTAAATTATTCATTTATGTTCTGTTTGTTGTTGTAAGTATATTTACATAAATTAGAGACCAGTCTAGAAACCTTTTGGAATCTTGAAGGTCCTTCTTAGTCCCCACATCGAGTCTTTCATCACCCACTATAAATATGGAACACAATTCATTCTATATCGACATCAATTATCTAATCAATACCAATTCTGATACAATTAGCATCGATCCCTATTCTTCTATTTTTTTTAAAACTCAAGACTAGATTAGTAAAATTAGGTGTTTCTAATTTACTATTTGTGAGTCCTAAAATCATGCATTCCTATGTGTAAATGACCTTGCCTAGTGTTACAAATGATGTGGTTTCAATTCATGACTTACGTATAGTTATTCATATATTATTCATCGATCAAAGTGACATCTCTTTTGAGTTAGGAGTATGGATGATTATTTTTGCCTCAACTCTAGAAGCCATTATCAAGAAATTAGAAGTAATCCAATAATAAGAAGACTTAGCTATATCATATTGGAATAAATGTTTTGATAATATCCATATAGTAGATTGATTTGTTTCATTTCAATTTCATAATTGTATTACCTGCTTTATTGTTATTTATATTATTATATTATCTTATTGATTGCATAAAAAGTGGACTAATATCCCTCTAAGGAAGTGTACCACTTCCTAGAACTGATCTTGTATTAGGAAGTCTAGACAAATATTATTAATCAATCTTTTCCATGTTATCTTTGTTGTTTAGGTAGTCCTTATTATCCAAAAAGGAGCTCCACCTCATTAGATCAATGTGCCCACCCCCATTGCAAGTATTCCTCTTTAAACCCTGCATCATTTATATTTTCAGTAAGTTAATTTTATTGAGAAAACAAGTTTAAAAATACTAAAACATTATGGCATGCCCAATACAACCCGAAGGTCTTATTGTTATTATTAATTTAATTGTGAAAGTTTTCACTAGTTGCATTTTTATTGATTGTTTTCTTTCATTCGAAAAAGAAAAAATCCAAAATTTTTGATTTACTTTTCGATGTTTATAAATTATTACATTCATCCTTTTCTTGCTTAGATAATTCATGTAGAGTAATCTACACAGGCTAATATATCAAAGCGATCACACTTTCTCACACAATTAAAACCACTTAATCTTAAAATAAGCATTGAAACACTTTCCTACCTAAGGTAGACCCACATGGATTTCATCACCAAGGGGAAAACTAACTCAGTGTATTGGGTGAGTATAAAACTTTTGGAAATAAGTATAAATGCTAAGCACCTAACAAACATATCACTATGGTGTGGGAAGTGAGGGGCTAGGCCCCATTACCAAGCCACATACTTTATTCCAACACATAATCAGGCCTCAATGTAATTTTGTGTTTATAAAGGTTCCCATTCTTAAAAAATATTTGAAATCATGCTTATATTACCATTTCTTAGTACCCTCATTGACCCTTTTCATTGCCATACTCAAATTTTAGTTTATTAAAAAGAAATATTGTAAGTATTTTTGGTAGTGAGTGCATTTTTTCCCACTAAAATGATATAATCAAAAGAACATATGTGATTTTTCATTTCTTTTTAGTTCTACATGGTTTTGACATGACATAAGTCATTAAAACAAACTAATACCCAACCTCATCCTCATCCATGGAAAACACCCTGAGTCCTCTTACCTCTCTTGAGTCTATGGGGGAGGGTATTCCTTAGTTTTATACTTAGAGAGATCTTAGATTTGCTATCATATTGGAAAACAATCCAGTTACTCTTAACCATCACCTTAGTACTCATGTCATTCATATTATGCTTTCCTCATGTACACAACCTTCTACGAATGTTTTTGGCATGAACCTTGAGGGACCTAAAGGGATCACTACAACCATGGTTTCTTCCCTAAATAATCCTCTCCCAATAGGTTTTGATACTAAAATAATGTAACCTTTGAATAATCCACTCCCAATAGTATCTAGTAGTCCATCTTTGACTAGAACCTAAGCCCAAAATGCTACTACACCCCAACCTACATTTACTCCATCTCCCACTATGGCACCTCAGAACTTAGTGATCTCAATCCTTGTAACTCTCCCACCCATCCAAACTAGCATAACTTTAAATCCCCAAACTCAACCTTTACAATAATTTCCCTTAAGTCAACCTCCTCAATAGTGAATCTGATTGACTACTCAATATGTATCTCCATCACAAGCCCTTGCATCTACTTACCTTTATTCATCCCCACAAAAAAAATACCCTTGCAATCCCTATAGTATGTGGCAACATCCCAACCTATCATAACCACTTATTTTGGTTACTACTTGTCACAATCCTTTTCCACTCTATTATATACTTACCAACAACCTCAAAAAATTGTCTTAGGGGATATTCATCAATATAATACCTAGTCTGACCTTATGAGCATCCTTATGAATAGGATGAAAAATATAGAAGCCTTTGCCTCTGGGAATAAAAATATTCTCACATATGAGAAAATATGTAATGAACCCATTAATATAGTTGTCCTTAATAGGCCATACCCCTCACAATGGGAACTTCCAAAATTCATGAAATTTAAAAACAAGGAAGATCCTCAAAAACACATTAGATCATTTAGACATGCTTGTTATCTCATATCCAATGATGATGATCTTCTCCTAAGAATGTTTCCTGTGTCTCTAGTGATGAGATCAAAATATGGCTCACTATTGACATGTTATTTACTTCAACTCATCTCTCAAAGGATATTATCTTATACAAATCTTAGATTTTTAAATAGCTATTACATGGAAAATAGATATTTGTCTTGTTTATATTAAACCAAAGACTAAATATTTACTTTGTCATTAATGTCTAATACATAACATGTTTTAGTAATCTTTTGTGTAAAGAATTCTTAGGAAGAAGACACAGGTGATGTACAGTGAAAATTCCATTTTGATCTCCATCCAGTAGAACTACAGACTTCACAGGCTTGTTTCTACGTACTCTGTAGGCTTGTTTCTATGGACTCTATAGGCTTGTTTCTATGGACTTTGCAGGCTTGTTTCTATGGACTCTACAGGCTTGTTTCTACAGACTCCATAGGATTATTTCTATGGACTTTGTAGGATCATTTCTATAGACTCCATAGGGTCAATACTGAGAATTTTGTAAGGATAATGGGAAGCTGGAGACTAGATAGGATAAGAAAGAGCCATTCCAGCTAGAATCAAATAAGGAAAATAACTGCCTGCTATTTTGAAGGACTTGATTTTGATAAATATGTATGTAATTATATTTTAGGACTATTATAAGATAGGATATTTATTTCATCAAAATAATTGGATCTCTTGAAAATCCAATCTCTTATCTTTGGATGAAGGGATCGACCAGGAGTCCTATTATTTTGTATCCTATTTTGAGTTGATTGTATTAGTATAAAGTGTAAGCCTTTTGACCATGAGAAGATATAGAAGATATATAGAAAATAGAGAATCAATAATTAGAAATTTCAAAAGCATATAGGTTTCAATTAGATTGTAATTATTTCATTTCTATGAATTAATACTTCAAGTTTCTAGCACTGGTTAATATTTATTCCTGAGTCTGAGAGGAGCAAGGGCCCACTCTCCTTGGAACTAGGAACTGTGTATGGTATTTATGCTCTATTTTATTAGTTAGAATCTTGTTACTATTTGCATTTATTTATAAAAACATCAAAACAAGTTCATAGTTTAAAAAGAGCATTTTCTTATTTCATTTCCTCTCTACACAAAGTATCTTTTCTTTTATAGTAGAAGTGTGAATCAAATTTCTTTTTGTAAGTATAATTGTGAATTTACTTTCCCTGCAAACATAAAATATGAGTGTGAATTTTTGTTTCCAGCAAAAGAGTGGATTGATTTAATTTCTTTAGCAAAAGTGTGAATCAAGTAGTTTAGTCAAAGTTAGAATAGGATCAGCAAGCACCCCCATAAGTAGACTTCTAGATCTACCATCCCATACCTTATTGTAGATAGCTTTGGAAACCAGCCCTAGTTGATAAGACACCAATTGAATATTAGTTAAATGAGGAGTTAGATGACACTCATCATCTAGCTAACCTAGCTTTAGACTGATATATTTCTATCCCTCAACACTCCTTATTCTCTTTTGGGAAACTGACCCAAATCATTTTAGAACACTTTTCCATTAACATCATAGGAAAATTGACCATAATTGACTTCTATGCCATAAGACAATTTGATGATGAATCTCTCTCTAATTTTATGGCTAGATGGAAATTTTTTATAAACTAACTTACTTTCTCCCTTCCTCAACTAGGGTTAATCAAATTATTTTTGAGATCATGCATTAAGCATATCTTGTCAACATTATGGGGTAATCTAGACTTTTGATGAGGCCTTTTCCATGGCCCATAAACTAGAAATCTAAGCTTTAGAAGAAGGGAAGGTATATTTACATAATAAAAACTTCAAACTTGATTCTTGTAAAGAAACTAACAATACCAAAACCAAAGGCATTGATAATGTTATTGTATTAAAATCAACACCTCTACAAAAATGAGCTAATCTAAACCCTCTACCTCTTAAACATAATCACAAAAAAATTCAACATAGTTTTCTCCTCAGTAGTACACTCCCTCAGGGGAATATTATGCTTCCATTGTAGATAAGATATTAAAAGATTCTCTTAAAAAAATTCCTCTAATTGGACCTCTTGCTGAATCTCACCCCAAACCTAGTTGGTTCAAATAAAATGACTTCTGTAACTACCATCATGTACTAGGTCATGATGTCAATAGGTGTTGCTACTTCAAAGGTCTAGTTAAAAACCTAATTGATCAAGGAGAGTTATAATTACATAACCCTAATGATCCTCTTAATCAATCTATATATATCTTTAGTAAACCATTCCCTAACCATACCTCTACATTAAATTTCATACAAGATAATTTAGGATGCACCTCAAACCATGAGACCCATGTGATAAGTATGATCAATGATCAACTTATGTCTAAAGGTTGGTAGTGCTTTTGAATCACCTTCCACAATAACTAAAATCCTAGATATCCTTATAGGAGATGTTGAACCATGCAAATCAAGTAGAGTTGTCTTTATGACTCACTTAGGCTTTCGGGATCTCAATATTTGGGATCCTCTCAAGGAAATAATACCTAAACCCATTCAAGATAATCAACCAAAAGCAAAGGATGAGAAAGCTATCAAGGATAATGTTTGTCTAAATATCCCACAAGATATGCATACCATTCATTTAATCATTAAAATATCTTAATTTATGGTACACATCCCCTCTATCTTACTCCCTCCTAAGAATACTATTACATTGCCTCGACTAATTCCAAAATAGCTTCCCTTATAGCTCAAGAAGAGCCAAATCTAGTAAAATAAGAAATCAAGGGAAATGCTTCAAGAAGTGGAAACAAAAAACTTGGGTAATAATAAGGAAAATATTTACAACATCCACTAATAATAATTTACTTCACTAAAGAGGATGTCCCCACTACTTTCAATCAAATTTAGAAAGGAAAAATGGCTTTCCCACCAATTTGAACTAAAGCATCCATATTGGGATCTAACCCTTCAGCGAGACTAAAAACCACCATTATAGAATAATCTTCTAAAGATCATATACCATTACAAAGGTATTTTCCCATAGTAATAATACTAATTCATAATCCCTTAAATCTGTAATACATATAGAACCTAGGTGTAAGGTCTTATCCCAAACATAGAGTATCTTATGTGGGAAATATTTAAACAAGCAATGTGAAGAATCAATACTCAAAAACAAATATAAATCCCATGCCATTGCATCAGAAGGTCAAACCCAATGAGGATTCATTTTGGGGGTCTTACTCTAAGATTCTTGATCAACTCCTTCCAACTTCCCTTATCACATTATCACTCATAAAACCTATTAACCCCCATGTTCAAAAGTCAACATGGTATTGGGAAAATAAAAAATATGCCTACCATTGAATAACAAGACATGATACTAAAATTTTTAATGCACTAAAAGTTATGGTTCAAATTTTATTAGAAGAGGATGATCTTTTAATAGAATAATGTGGTCATGATTATCCTCATAGTCAAACTACTAGGATGCGACCACTCTGGGAACCATTATATTACCAAGAGTGGTAGATTGAATTTCAAAGGAAGATATAACCTCCAATAAAACTCAATATCATCCCCTTTTAAACCCTCTAAACTCAAATGATTCTGAAAACATGGCAAATGCATGATTATTTCAAATAAACGTGATACACATAGCCACACAATACCAACCCCAAGGTCATAAGACCAAAAATACCAATAAATCCAAGGTGACTATTGAAAAGGTTCCTACTTCTACCATAGATAGTCCTACAATGCCATCCCAAAACCTAGAATTTCTATTTTAAGAAAAGCATAGAATAATAATGCTTCAAAATTGATACATATATTAGTTATAAAATAACTCCATCAGCTCCCCATCAATATGTCTTTGTATGAACTACTCTAAAAGTCTATACAACATCATGAGGATATGATAGAGGTCTTGCATGATACTAAGATATGATAAGATGAATCCCAACCTTTATTGGCTTTTATCACATCTTTTCAAAAGTCACCATCCATAACATTCCATGATTCTGAAATATCCCCATTATATCTTGATGACCAAGATCCACTATTATTTATCACTACCCATATTAATCAAACCCAAATCAAATGAGTAATGATTAATAATGGATCAATTATAAATATTATATATTTTCATGTTTTTAGGTAACTACAGTCACCTAAAATTTTTGTAGCTCAATCTCCAATTATCTTATGAGCATTCAATGATATTTTGGCCCTTATGGTAGGAACAATTTCCCTTCCCATCCAAGTAGGTATGCATACTCTCCCTAAGTTATTTTACATAATAGAAGGTGAATTACAATATAACATCCTACTGGGATGTCATCAGATATGTGTTATGTATTACATTCCCTCCAGTTTACATCGATGTCTTAAATTTGAATATGAGGGCAAGATCCATAGTGTCCCTATCGATCCACATCTGATCAAGACATGTAATTAAAATTATCAACATAATGATGTATTGATACCTTTGAATAACTCAAGATAATTATATTTAGGGGAAACATCTTCTATCTCTACTATACCTTTATTCCATAGCCCTTATGTAAAACTCTTTCAACTTAGCATTCTAACAACTTTCTATAAGGGAATATCAATGATTAAACCCCAACACTTTATCAACCCCTCAATAATATGGACATAATAATTAAAATCATACCTATTAACATAATCTAGGAGATAGTATCCCCATTGAACCTCCTCATATCCAAATGCACTTAACTTATGGAGGAATTGATCAATCTTCTTTATACAGGGAAAATCAAACATATTCTTAACCATCCACATCTAAATTCTCCTTTCTTTATAAAATATGATTTGTACTAACATACCTAAAATGTTGTGCTTAGAATGGTTTTGTATTAGGATGTTATAAAAAAGGGCCCCATGAGGTTATAATAAACAACCTTAAAAAACTGCATGAGAAACATGGCCTCAATTTCAAGAAAACTCCCGAAGCTGACAACAATCATTCTTTAGCATCCTAGGTCCCTATGGATGTGGATGATAAAGATTCCTCATACCTTCTCAGTTCCCCTATGGAAAAAAATGAAACTATTTCCATCCCACCTATTTTTTGTTAACACCATTCACTTGGAACCACTAACCTATCAAAGTAGTGAGAAATCCTATCCCTTCCTTTATTTTTCCCTGACCTTATAGATAAAGATTATCCCTCAGTCCATGTAATGGAGTGTTGAGATGATGAATCCATTTTAACCTATTTTAGATTAGGGGATTCATATATGAATAAAATCATACCCTCTAAGTCTCCTAGTCTTTTAAATGAGGTCACAACTAATATTAACCTAGGGACACTCAAATCCCCATGGAATATCAAAATGATTCGATCCTTAGATTCTCAGGAACACCAAGATTTCTTAGCATCCATTGATAATCATAGCCATGATTTTCCTTGGTATTGTATTGATATGCACATAATTAATCCCACTAGAGTTGTCTATAACATTGTTACCATTCCCAAATCTAAACTAGTAAAGCAAAAGCTTCATAGGGTGCATCCTCATGTAACACTTTTCATCATAGAATAATTGTAATGCTTATTATCTATTAAATTTATCTAACCCATCAATTAGACTCAATGGGTATCTAATATATCACCTATCATAAAACCTACATGGGTACTATACCTTTGTACTAAATTTTAAGACCTTAACCTTACTTTTCTAAAATATGATTTTACACTTTTTAATATTTACCAACTCATGGACCTCACTACAGGACACAAGATGTTATCAATCATTGATGGATTTTTGGGTTATAATAAGATCCTTAATTCCCTAGAATATCAACATAAAAATTCTTTTATTAATCCATGAGGGACTTTTTGCTATAGGGTCATGCCCTTTGGTTTAAAGAATGCAGGGGCCACTTACTAGTGTGCCATGACCTATATTTTTCATGAATTGATTCAAAAAATCATTAAATATTATATTGATATAGTTTTCATGAATTGAATATAGTATCCCCTTCCCAAAATTACTTTCCCACAAATAGTTGAAAATTCAGGTGCTAAATAATTTTTTCTCCCTCACAAGTAACATCCTCTAAGGGTAAGTCATTCCACTTGATCAGGTACTTTTTGAGAACATAGTTTCTCAAGCTCTTCTCTCTAGTCTCCAAGATAGAGTTAGGAACTAAAATCAATATTCTCTCCCCATCTAATGGTGGTAACTCATGAGAAGTAGTGATGTGCTGCTTGACTACCCTTTTGAGGCAAGACACATGAAACATGTTATGAATCCTGCTAATCTATGGTGACTATAAATCATATTCCACCTCACCAAATCTTCTAAAAATAATATATAATCCATATAAGTGAGGCTTAATATTATTTTCACTACTCTTTTTCAAGATGGATTACCTATATAGGTGTAGGCACAAAAAGACTAAGTCACCAACCTCAAATCTCCTCTCCACCCTGTGCCCATCTGCATACATATTATATTGATCCTAGGAATGGTGAATATTATCCTTAAATTAATTAAGGATTTCTTTAATCTCCTTAATCTAATCCTTACCCTTATGGGCCCTACTATCATCAAATTCCAAATATACCAAAGACATGGCATCATACCCATATAGTGCTTGAAAAGGATTCATGTCAATAGACATGTGATGGGTAACATTCTAATTTTTTTTACCTATGTATAACCAATTGATCCAACCCATTTTCTAACCTATAACATAGTTGCACAAATAACCTTCCACCCACTTGTTCACAATTTTTGTCTGGGCATCTATCTAGGGGTGGTATCTAATTCTTAGGATCAGCTTCATGCTTGTTAATATGAATTGCTCCTACCAAAATATATTTGAAATGTGTTATCATGATCAATAATAATGTTATTTTCAAACCCATGGAGTTTGAACACCTCCCTAAATAACAACTCTACCACTTGCGGTGCCTTGTAATAAAAAGATATGGCAAATAAATATGCAAACTTGGTCAACCTATTAACCACCATAAAGATGCAGTCCTTGCCATCAACCTTAGGTAGACCACTGATAAATTCCATAGATATACTTTCCAAATTTTACTCTGGGATAGGTAATGGATGAAATAAACCTACTAGAAAAGTATGTTATAACTTGTTATACTGATAAGCCATACACTCTTAAACATGGCACAAGACTTCATCCTTAAGATCCTTCCATGAGAATCTCTCTCTTTGATATATATATAGGTTTTGAAGTTACCTTGATTTTATATAATAGGAGTGTCATGATTGGCCCTCAAAATTTTCTCCTTCAATTTTGATTTAGTTACCAAATAACTCATATCCTTATATTAGATGATATCATCTACCACTTTATACATGTCATCCTGAATCCTGTCATCCATAAGCTCACATGAAAAATTATTCTTAGCATACTCCACTAAGAGGTGAGCCTTCCAATTAACTTAAATCTTGGTCATGGAGGATAAAGTGGGTTTATTAGAAATGGAATCTACTACAAAATTATTGTTCCCTTTCACATATTCAATATCAAAATCATAAGCTTGAATTTTACTTACCCACTTTTGTTGCCTCTCATTTAGGTCATTTTATTCCAAGAATTAGCATAGATGTTATGATCCATCTTGACCAAAACCTTCTTACCAACTAAGTATTTTCTAAATTTCACTAAAGCATGCATAATGGTGAGCATTTAATTATCATAAGTGGATTAAAATATCTCCACATCCTAGAGCTTCATGATTTCATAAGCAATGGGGTGCTTATTCTATATAATCATGGCACCTAATCTTGCTTCTAATGCATCACAATATAACACAAAGGGCTAGGAGAAATTAGGTACTGCTAAAATATGGCAAGTACTCATTACCTATTTCAACTTGTCTAATTTACATTGAGCCCCAAACATCCATTCAAAATCTCCATTATTTGAGAGGTATGTAATAGGCACACCCAATTAGGAAAATCCTTTGATAAACCTCATGTAGTAATTATAGAGGCCAAATAGTCCCCTCAATTCTAGAGGCCAATCCAATATGGTTTAAATCTTCTCTTGATGGATTCACTCCATCAGCACTAATCATTTACCCCAAGTAAATAATCTCTATCATACCAAACTCAAACTTAGAAGCCTTCATGAACAAGGACTATGCCTCCATGGTACCCAATACCACATCAATATGCATAACATGGTCTTCCCACATCCTTCTATATATGAGGATATCATCAAATAACACTAGTATAAATTTTCTCAACTTCCTATTGAATATGTGGTTCATATAAGACTAAAAATAAGCAGGGGAATTAGTCAAACCAAAGGGCATGACTAGAAACTCATAGTGTCCATAATGACACCAAATTTTTTTTGTGTATGTCCTACTCCTAAACTCTAATCTAATGGTATTCTAATTAAAGATCAATCTTTTGGAAATACATTACTTCATTCAACTCATCCACTAACTCTTTGATCTTGGTAATTGGATATCAGTTTTCGATGGTCTTCTTGTTGAGTGCATGATAGTCAATTCACATCTGCATGGTTTTGTCCTTCTTCTTCATCAAAATAATTGAAGAAGCAAAAGGACTCAAGCTCAGTCTAATGTTTCCCATATCAAGTAACTCCTTGATTTCCTTCTCAATCTCTTCTTTGAATTTATTGGGGTGTTAGAAAGGAGTTGTGATGATGGGCTTAAATCATTCTTTAATCTCTATCACATGCTTTAAACATATATCAAATGGTCTATCTAGAGGAATCTCATTGAAAACCATATTATACTTACCTAATATGGATTGGATATCTGTCAAATGCTTATAAAATTTATCTAAAGAATTATGAAAAGAGATCTAGCATTGAGCTTCCCAAGCCGCCTTCCCATGTCGTAAACGTGCCTCCTTCCTTATTACAATGGCCAAATTAGGTGCTTCATTAGCTATTTCTCTAAGAACAACCCTTTTTCCCCTTTGCCTAAACTTGAGCTTCATAGTTTGTAAATTCTATGAATATCTCTCAAGGGAATGCATCCATTGAATGTCAAGGATGACGTTAATGTCTCCAATTTTGACAACATAAAATAAACAATTACTTAGTGGTTACTTGATGTGATGCTTAATTATGGAATCTTCTTCTTTCAACTCATCATGAACCCATCAGTAACCATAAAATTGAATCTTGAAAAGTCCTCCATCTCAAGACTTCTTTTCATAACCCAATCTTCATCTATGAAGTTGTGGGTGGCCCCACTATCAATCAACACTACCACATATTGTTCTTGCAAGACTCCTTTGACCTTAAAATGGTGATACCTAGGAGTTCTTGAAATAGAATCAATAGTACCTTCCTTAGGTACTTCTAGAGTTTTGTCCTCTACAACCTCCTCTTGATCACTTTCTGAGTTGGAGTCCTCCTCCTCTTCTCCATCAAAACTAACCTCAATGTAGTGAACCTTTCCCTTCCCAAGGAAATTATGCCCTAGTGTCCATGGTCACTTTCAAGCATAACATAGCTTTTACCTTTGAATCTCATCCTTTCTCTCATCTTCCATCCTCTTGATTGCTTCCTTCAATGGTAGATAAGGCTTATTTTAAGGGAACCCTTTTGACTTGCTCCAATTTGTGGGATTTAAGGGTATATATGTCTCTAATTCAAATTCCCTCTTGATATAGTTTAAAAAAAAGGAAGGGTTGAATGCATTCAGAAAAAATTTAAGCTACTTTAACAATCCTTCCATGAAGAAAACCATGAGCCTTCTTTCTAAAATGCCAGTTACCATGATAGATAACTTATGGAACTCAATAACATTCTCATATATATTACCTCTTTTCTTGATTGAAGCTAGATCTTTGAATTATTCTTCAAGATGTTTTCTATCAAATTTTTCAATAAATCATATGCATAACTCATCATATGATCTAATTTGATCATGTTTTTGAGTCACCAACCCATGATACCACTAATCATGTGTCACATCCTCTATATGAAGATTTGAAAACTTGATGGATTTTCCTTTAGCCATAGGCTTAAGAGCCAAGTAGGTGTCCAATTTCTACAACCATGCTCTTGTAGAACATTTATCAATACCCTTAAAAGTGGATAGATTTATCTTACTCAGGGCATGCTATATACTCTTTGGGGTTTTATGGGATCTAGCTTATTACTTTGTTGGTCCTCTTCTCCTTCTTAGGGAAATGTAATATGGTAGTGAAAACATATCCTGATCCTTGGCTGAGAGTGTAATATACACCTCACAACATATATTAACTTCATCTAGATGTGTAGTCTTCTCTTCTAGAAGTGATTCTACTCTCTTGATGAACTTAGGATTTTGAGGTATATTTATGAACCCCATTGTGGGACTTCTAGATTCCACCTATGGAACCTTATTTAAAATATCCCCTCCTAAGGTGATAGATTCTCTATTGTTATTTTTATTTGATGTCATATCCTCTATCACCTACAACACTTGGCCAAACATATCAACAGGTTGTTTTTGGATCCATTAAAATATATGATCAAGATGTATTTAGATTTGACCAATCATATCATCAATATGTCTTTGATGATGGACCATTTCATAAAGCTTATCTTCTTTGTATCCCATTGTTTATTCCTACAACTTATTTTTATCTCTTCTCTAAAGACTTATTTACCTATCACTTGGAAGCATTCAAACAACAAATCCTATAGGCTAGCAAGATCACCAACTATGATACCACTAAAATATCCCTTCTAGGATATTTAACTAAATAACATTTTTTTGTTTTTTAAAAATAGATATTACAAACACATAGATGATGGTAATGAGAACACATGTAGTATATTATTTATTCAACACTCACAAACACTCCTTACAATTAAACTACAAATATTGATGAGGAACAACATAACAATTTCAAAAATTTCCTCACAAATGCTACAAAACACTTAAAAATTCATTGCTTACTTGATGTAATAATATATGACAATATTATGGTTTGAGACAAAACCATAAACAATATTCTAACATAGATAGAAATACTAAATAACACACTATAAATTCTTACTCAAATTATAATAAGACATCCACACTTACAATTCATACACATACATTCTCCAAACTAAGCTAAAGATCATGAAGACACACACCAAATTGAAGACTTACACACTGATAATTTTCCACACACTACAAACGAGAATCCTACAATACACACAACTATGATCCTGCAACTAGTCTAGCTAAGGGGGGTCTTTCACGATCAAATCTAGAAATTTTCTATTAATCTCCAAGTGTAATCCTTGTATGGAATAGACAATAGTAATTAGGGTGGATATTTCACCACTAAAATTATTCTATAATTTCCAAGGAAGAATTCCAAAGGAGGATAAGAACATATGTTCAAATCTAAAATTGGGGGTTTATTGGTTTTGGTAAAAGATTCATAATAATGTAAAGAGCTCCCAACTTATATAAAATATAATGAGAAATTAGAGAATAATATAAAATGATAAGGGAGAGGAAAATTAAACCATAGTCTTGGTGGAGACACTATTTAGCAATAGTGTCATTAGTCCCCCACATGTGACAAGTATCTCTCACATGTGTGAAGGCCCTTTTCAAATATCCTTTTGAATTCTCCCATGTGTCTTTGATTTCTGCATCCCACCTCATATGACCTAAAAATCATGAATAGTTTTCAATATCTCCCACCTCCCCATGTGCAAAACATAATTCAAAATATTCCCCCATATTTTGACTCCAAACAAGGATGCCCCCACATCACATGCATGAGAGAAATGATTAGATGCTCAATCAAATTATTCCCCACATGATCCTAATTTCACCATAATTCATTTTCCATCTCCTTTCCACATTCAAAGATGCTTTGTGGGCTAATGCCACATTTCTAAGGACAGCTCATTACCATGCCACTTCATTACTATGCCATGTCATCATGTTGAGTCACTTATAAATAGTGATTTATAAATAGTACATGTGATAGTGACTATTGAATAGTGATTTTGTCTTACTATTTCCTTCCAACCCCAGATTAGCCTATGATAAAGATATAGGCTAAGGGTTTCCTATGAGCAACTAAGAAGGGGACATTACATTTTGGAGTTTTATCAAGTAAACTCTTAGGTTTTATTGTTTTCCTTCAAGGAATTAAGGTTGATCCTACTAATATTAAGGACATTATCGATATGTTGCCTCCATCCAACCTCAAGTAGCTTTGAAATTTACAAGGGAAACTACAATATATTCCTTATTTTATTTCTTAATTATCACACTGATGTCAAGCTTTCTAACATCTCCTTAAGAAATACACTTGATTTGTGTGGGATTTGAATTGCCAAATAGTGTTTGATACTCTTAAGAATTATCTCCAAAATAGGATAAGACCTTTTACTTATATATCTCGATTAAGGATCATGAATTAGGTGCCATGCTTACCCATCAAGATGATCAAAATAGAGAGAAAGTGGTTTATTATATAATTCATACATAGGTTAAGTATGAAACTTAATACACACATGTTGAATGACTATGCTTGGTGTTAATAGTCATATCTTCTAGGCTTTGCCACTATTTGCTTAATCATAAGACTTATGTGACTATAAATACTAATCCTCTTAAATTAATACATTCAAAAACATATAAAAATAAATATATGGTGATATGGTTGATGTTACTCATTTAATTTGATATTTAATTCCTCTATAAGTGCCATTTTTGGCCCAAAACTATTCTACTCCTTTTTTATCCTTCTTGGCACATAGAACTAGTCTTCAGGTTTGTACTTGATATGGACAATTGGAGAAATTCTAGGTCAAATGATTTTTGGAGGTTAAATTAAACTTAGAGATATTAATTTCCATAAAAATATTTTGAATAATTGTGGCATGTGCTTTATTAACCATCCTCATGAAGTTGATTTTGTTTTTCTACTTGCTAATTTGTGTATCCTATAGGTTTTGTCTTAGTTTGAGTAGTTTCATAGAATCCAATTACTAATATTAATTTTATATGATGTTTAAAATCTTACCTAATGTATCCCATGATTTTTTTCACATTTTAAGGTGTTTGGATGAGTCAAGTAGCTCAAAGTTACAAGAAGATACACTTTTTTGAGTTACAAGCGATTTTCACCATTTTCAGGATCTTCATGCCTGACCACTATTTTAAAGGGTTTTAATAAATAATTTATCATGTTTTTAATGTGATATTTTTTCTTCACCTTAAAATCTCATCTTATAAGACATATTCCATGAGAGTGAAATCATGAAGCATCATGTAGCTAGTTTGTTATAGGACTACCACATATAGTCAGCTAGATGAACTATGTAAGACTCTAAAAATGTCCATTTAGGTATGATTATAGTATTTATAAGGTAAATACATAAAAATATTAGGATAAAACAAATTATATCATCAAAGGAGTGTAAAATTTATAGTTTGGCAGCCATTGAAGTTCATCTACATGCATCTCTTGGAAGGATATTATGCTTGAATATAAGTATTGAGACTTGTTTAAATAAATTTAAAGGATAAAAATTAATTTAAATAATTTATAAAGAGGTCAAGTTTATTCATGAAGTTATTCTCCATGCATATTGATCAAATCCTACCCACTACCTGTATATAACTCCATTAGCACCTATAGGAGAGCAAAAACACTAGGATGGAGCCTTGAACCTTGTCTTAGGTATTCCATGATAAAATATTTTTTGTTTTAAATTTTGATAATGTCTAAGTACTAATGAAAATACTACCACCATGCCTACTGCTCACCCTCATCTTCATTGATTGCATTATGGAATAACCACCTATAGGTAACCTGAACAGAGAGCTAAAGAGCTATATTGAGGTTTTAAGTCACATAATGGAGATAATTTTGAAGTTATAACATGATAAATGGATCCTAAAATACACAATAAGACTAATAGACTACTAAAATAAAGTTGAATTCACCTTCATAGAGAGGACTATGTTTCAAGTCCCTTATCCCTAAATTGGTAAAATATAGGTCCTAACACTTTTTGTCAAGAGCAAATAACAGGCTTGTCATGGGATTTGAGGAATATATATGATCAATACTTATAGTCTATAGATAGGAGGAAAAAATTAAAAGATATGGAGGGAAGATGATAAAGGAAAGGTAGTAGTTGAAAGTCCTAAAGTTGTCAACAAAAGCACTAAATTCTTCTAGCATCTATAGATCTAAGTCCTAAAGAAGCTCTTTTTCACCTAAGGTTAAAATTAGTCTTTGCCACCATAGTGGAATGTTCCTAGATGATTGAGAGTGAATAATTATGACCTAAACTATCATCAAGGGTAGTTAAGTGGTGATGTTCTAGGGTTCAACATGTATCTACAAGTGTTCCAACATTCAAATGTTCATTTATAGTAGGGTATGTAGATAGTGCCTAAAGCATAGTAATTATATTATGTTTTAGCCCATTCATAGTGAATATAAGTATTAAAAAGTTCAAAGTGAAGGGAAATATTCAATGATAGTCTCTAAACATCATGATCAAGGGAGAATTATGCCTATATATGTATTAAACTTTGAATCATACACCTAGAACCAACTGTATGACTGTATGAAATAGTGAGCTAGAGGGATATGGTTCCTTGGTTAGTATTATGTTACAAGCATGATGAATAAGCTGAAATAATAGGTAGATGATCATGGAGAGTTTAAATAAGGATTTATTTCTTGTATTCATGTCTTGAATTAGATATAAGGCACATACATGCCCCACATAGTCAACTGTAGTAGACTATGAGGGACAGAGAGTAGAAAAGTTAAACTTCTTGGCATGGAATCAATTCACTATGGAATTAGTACATAAAAAAACTCACCAATTAAATTTTGGATATCTATATATTCTCATGAAACTATCAAATAACATTTAAGAAAATTACACCTATAGGCATGGTGTCAAAGGAGTAGGACACAGTCAGGGTAACACACTCAGTCTTGATTAGGTAAGAGTGTAGAGAGAATGTGGAAGATTGGAGAAAAAAATGGAGATGAGATTCCATAAAAATATGATCATGATTTTCTTATGGAGTTTTCATTATATAAAAAAATAAAAGAAATGGATGCTAACCTATATCACATAGCTCACATGAGGAACCCTGCACATAGTGCTTTTATATACAGTTTATCTTGGGTATAAAGGATTTTGGAAGTCAAATGACTAGGTAAGGACATAAAAATGTTTTATAACACATTTAAAAATTTATGAAGGCCCTATAATATGCATTTTTATAATAAAATATGGGAAGTACCCCATGTTTTGTCTCAAACATAGGGTACTTACCCTTAGGTACAAACCCTCACACTTTTGGAAATGGAGATGAAGGGTGATCCAAGGAGATGATGGACATTTATATAAGTTTTAATAATATATGAAAAAACTATTAAGACATATAAAACAAAGAAATAATAAGTGAATCTTAACAAGGTATCCCAAACCCTCAAATTTGTAGTCGAACCTACAAGACCAACATTAGGCGTAGAGGCCAAATGGAAGGTCACTCTCACTTCAACATTGGAAAAGAATTATAATTGATTTTTAAATGTACATGGAAGCATAAAAATGGTGATAAATCTATTTAAATGTCAATATACTCAGTTGTATGATCTAAACCACAAGAGTGTAGCTAGGCCTACTAGGTAAGCTTTAGGCCTAGAAACTAAATGGGGAGCTAATTTCACTTTTCACATGAAATATAATTCCTATCATATTATATAATGACTATAGGGTCATTATAGGTATGTGAAATCTTTAAAATTGCATTGGAATCACAAGGAATCCATTTTTATACTCAGAACCAACTCATTCCTATGTGAATTGGAAAAAGGAACTTGATTAGATAGCTTTAAGTGCTTGTATCTCAAGTTGTGATTTTCATGGAGACTAAAAGAATTTATAGATGTTAAATAGGGTCCTAAATACCATTATCTTGAATTTTTTTTGAAATTTGAACACTAGGTTTTTATGAATGAAGCTTCAGAGGTCAAGTAGGCTTAAACCCTCTAAAACCCTTGCTAGCAACTAGTTTATGGAAATTGAGTTGAAAAGATACTATAATGGCATAGTTTTATTAGGTTGATGATTTAAAATTATATTGTAATACCTCAAGATAATCCCCATGATTTTTTTACTATATGAAATTATATGAATAGGGTACAAAATAGGGTACTTTTGACTATTTTATGTGTTTTTAAGGCTATAGGAGGTTTTAAGAGATGAAATAAAGTTTGGGGGGAATATAAGGAATTTAATTAACTACCTATGTAAATTTAATGACTTAAAAAAACTTTTAAATGTGAAAACAATAACTCTCATCTCAACCATTAAAAACTAGCATAGTGAACAAGATAGTGAGTAGGATGGAAAACTTCAAATGAGCTAATTTTAATGTGTACCTAATGATTATAAGGAAATGGGGGGTATTTAAACTTGTAATACACTCCATCCCATGTATTATAATGTAAAAATGATGCCTTTTGGAGGCCAAGTGTTTAGTGTGCATGACGGAAGAGTTTTTTGGACTGTAGATGATGATGGCTAATCCCCAAATGATTCCAAATGGCCAATCATATAACTAATTAATGGAGAGGAATTATAAAATAATTCCCCTTAATTAAAATTATTATACCTTTCCATAATCAGTTTTGGGATGTTAAAATAGGTCCAAATCATGAAGGTAGTTTTTTGAGCCAAAATGGGGAGTTTCATACCACTTTTCATGAATTTTATGACTTATATGGAAACTTGTGATTTATAACCTTGAATGGTTTATTAAACGTACTATTATCATGAAAAATTAACTTATTTTATCAGCTTAAAAATTTTCCTTGTGACCCTTGTGCTTATTTCTTCTCCTCTCTCTCTCAAGTTCTATAAGAACTAGCCATTTTGGCCATTGTAACTTATGTTCCACCTAAGTATGCTGAATACCTTCTCATTTTCATAAATTTTTATCAATAATAATACTAATTTTTACCTCTTACATGAATTTTATTAGTGTGTTCATTTGAAATGTTTGATTTTGTATAAGTGATAACTCTTGTTTCCTTAGCATGATTGTTTTATTTTATCATCTATTTACAGTTGGAAAGCTTCTTCTTGTATGGAATGTGAAGTGTTATAGAAAGTGTCAAGGTTGAGTGATTCAGTATATTCACTTGTTCAATTCAAGTCATATTGTCTATTTATCCTAACCTAAACGTTCATCCATAATCTCATAATGTAATATTGATGTGAGAAGATACAAATTGGAGAAGTGTATGTTTGGTTAGTATCTTGGTTTCAAGTGTAACATGAAAATGGTTGGAATTCATCAATATATTTGGTGTATCACCTCCCTTAGGATAGTTTTAATTCATTTATATCTCTCCCTTTCCCCCCAAAAAAGTTTAAGTGTACTAGTGATCCAAAGTGGTACATCAAGGGATTTATCCCTACCTAGAGATTCACCTCATTCTTTGGCTACCCATATGCCTAGAAGTTTTTCTATTATTCCGCTTGGATGAGGAGATCTTAGACATCTCTTCAAAGGGTGAAAATACAAGTGACAAAAATATTCACATGTTTTTCTATTTTACAAATCCTAGGCTACGACCATTAAATCACCTTTGATTATCACATTTGAAATGCCACAATACACAAGCATATTATTTACCAAATATAAATATTGAGCCATAACATTTTTATTGGTACCACTGACCAATTTGAAAAAATAAATCTTAATCAAGGAGACAACACAATCTCGAATGATACACCCAACTCTAGAATCTCAAGGATTGTCCCAAGCCACTATATTAAAGTTGAGATTTAATACTCCCAAAAGTGGAGGCATCCAAATAGCATTATCCACACAATATGATTTTTCAATAGATACCCCACAACCATTAATATAAGGAGATTTTAAGAGATCTAAATTATAAAGAATATAACTATCCCAACCAGATAAAAAAACTACTTATTTTAGCATGCATAGTACCAACTTTGGACATTGCAATCTCTACCCTATGTAAAATCTCACACAACTAGCTAGTATTTTTTTCAAAGATTATTTTATTTCATTATTTACATGAATTCAAAATTAAAATACATATACATTCCTCCAATATATTGGAAAAATCATTCTTTTAAATACCTCCCATATTAGAAAATAAAGCCTCCAAAATAGAGCTTGGGTTGGCCCATCACAGCCCCAATCTATCACATAACCAATTATAATAATTAGTCATAAAGGAATAACCAAAGAGAAGATGGTTTACATCCTCTTTATCCAAGAGAGTAAAGTATCATTGAGATGGGTCTTCAAACCAAATCTTTTGGATCTTGTTGAAGGTGAGGATCCTATTTTGAGTTAGTTAGGCAAAAACATCATCATTGGGTAAACCTGATTTGTTATAACACATCACCTTATCCCAAGAAAAGGAAATGTCCTCATAATCTAAAATTTTGTATCCCAAGTTTACCAATTAGCTTCCAAAATTATCACTAACCCATTGAATAACATCCTCTTTATAGTTATGATGACTTTCCTTTTGGCTAATATTCTAAACAAGACTTATTTATAAATAACTTGAATTTGAACATCCTATAGACCTTTCCATTTCCATTTCCATTTGATCATTCCATCCCAAGGATAAGGATATAGATAATCACATAGATTACTTCCCCAATTATCAAATAGGAGTCCTTTGAGTTCTTTCAGACTTGGCACTTCCTAAATCAACTTGTGGTGATTTCACAAATATCACTAAATATTTATTTTGTGCCCACTATTGATCTCCTATGCCATATGATTCATAATGATAAAATAGTACTTAAGGATGAAAATCCACAAGTATGAGCCCCTAGGAGGGTTGTGAATATAAATAATATTATTAGTGCCACATTCACAAAAGTATTTATGCTAGAGGAGCTTATTACATAACACATATGGCAAGATACCATACCCTAAACTAGCTTAGCCCCTACTGCTATGTTTTAAGAAGCTAATTTCATAATTCTATCACCTCCACCAGCTTGGGTGAGACACATTTTATCCCATTTTAAAAGAGGAACTTAATTTTTCTCCATTATTCCTTGCCATAATAAATCCTTCATTATCCAATTGATTTCCTTAAGTATATTAGATGGCAGAGATAAAACTAACATAATATAAATAGGGAGGTTGTTGACGACCTATTTTATCAACATGATTCTACCATCTAAAGAGATCCATTTCGATTCCAAAACTCTAGCCAGGCCTAGAAAGAAGATAACAAATTATCCCACAATCTCATATTACTAACACTAACAAAAGGGGGCACCCATTCATATTTATTAGGAAGAGAGCCAATATTAAAATTCAAAATATTGGTAATGTGTACTTTGACTATATTTTCCACATTTACAAAATAAATTTTATATCTATCCTTACTTACCAATTGCCTCGATGTTGCCTCATAACTGAGTAAAATTTACTTCATGTTATAAGCCTTCTATACTAAAATAAAACTAAAACACATTGTATCACCTATGAATTGCTAGTGTGTGAATCTATCCACACCATCAACTACTTTATTTCCTTACAATATCCCTTCTAAAAGTGCCCTCACGATTTCCCACCCTAGGCCTTCTACCATACGAATGAAAATAAAGGGAGAAATAGGATCCCCTTGTCTTAATCCTCTTGAGGCTTAAAAATACACAAAAGTTTCTCCATTGACTAAAACTAAGGACTAGGGACTACATATGTAACTAAAGACCCAATTGAACCACCTTACATAAAATCCAATTTTTTTAATAACTTTGATAAAAAAAATTGATTCACTCTATCATATATGCTTAAACAGATATCTAATTTCACAATGATACCTTTATTTTGATTACAAATGAGATAATGCACAACCTCATGCATGATTATAATCACCTTATTGATATGCTTGCCTTGAACAAAACCCCCTTGATCAATAGAAATTAAGTAGTCAAGAATAGGCTTAATGCACATTGTAATGGATTTAGAGATGATTTAGTAGATGGTATTACACAATGAGATAGGCCTAAAATTATTGAAGGTAGACTAAAGCTCACCTTTAACCACTAGAGATATAAAAATGGAATTTACATAAAGAGGAACTATTTATTTCACTTGATATTCATTGACCATGCTTACCATTTCATCACCCATAAAATCTAAAAAATACTAAAAGAAGGCAGTTGTAAATCCATCTAGCCCTAGAGACTTATCCCTCCCCATAAAAAACCCATATATATGATCTCATCTTTAGAAAAAGGGGGCATAAACTTATCATTCTATTGATCCATCACCAACCTGGGGATGTGGTTTAGGCTACTAGATTGGCACTAAGTCAGGAATATTTGAAAAAACCCATAGCCTCCTTTTTTATTCTTGAATTTATTTCCAACAAGACCCCATCACTGGTGGATATAATTGAGATATGGTTGGCTGATCTTAAAACCCGGGTGGAGTTGTGGAAAAACTTTGTATTCTTATGACTTTTATTTCCAATAAACGTCCTCAATCATATGGAGTTCAGATAATTTAGCCAAAATATATTTCTCTTCCTTATATAATTATGCATCCATACCTAATGCCATTAGCATTTGTTTGATGACCTCCAACTTAGACTTCACACTTTTAATTTCTCTGAAAATGTTTTTGAAGATCAATTGATTCTAATATCTTAGGTGAGCCTTAATATGGATTAGTTTTTTACTCATCACAAAAATCTTCATGCCATCTTTTGGAAGAGCCTTGTTTCACTAGTAATTTATAAGATAATGGATGGACACACCATGTAACCACATGAGCTAAATTTTTAAGGGTCATAGGGGGATTGTACTCCACAATACAAAGCTCAATTAGAGCTTGATCTGATCTAGAAATAGGAATAATATTTCTTTCCAGAATCTAATCATTATTCAAACACCTTAGGGAAACCAAAAACATGATCCACTCTTCCTATAAATTTAAATAAACTTTCTTGATTTTTCACCCAATAAAAAACAATTTTTTTGAATCATATCCATTAGCTCAATAGAGGCTACAAATCTTTAAAAAATACTTCTAAGACTATGTACACTATCCCAAACCAGATATTTTCTTTGACCCTTCCAAAATAACATTGAAGTCACCAACTAAAACACAATTTTGATTCCCCAAAAGATCTAACTAACCAAAAATATCTTTCCGACACTACACATTGAGGGCCACATAGTTTGGCCCATAAACATTAAACATAAAAAGGGACATGTTATAAGTATACTCTGAAACTTTATATAGCTTCCAATTGGCCCCAAAGATATAATGATCAACTAGACTTTGTGAGGGGCTAAGATGATGCCTAGATCTCCAGAAGCCTCAGAGGAATCCAAAAATAGGGCATTCCATCTGCCCAAAATTTTACTCATGAGAGATTTAGCCTCAATTTATCTTTGTTTTATTTATTGAAATAGAAAAATAATCATATCCTAGATTTACCAATTGATGCCTTACCATATGCCTCTTGTTACATGAATTCAGGCCCCTAACATTCTAGGAAAAGATCTTTAGACAACCAATGAGGGGAATTTCACCCCCTATTTTTTAGGAAAAAAAGAGATCTTGATGGTAGATTGATTTCCTTTGGATACTTTTTTCTCTATGATATATTTTCTAGATTTTTTCCATCTCTTTCTATGGGACCCAAAGTTTGGCTGCAAAATCAAACAATATTTTTGAAATATGGACAAAACCTTTTTGGAAGTATAATGAATAAGAGGTGGGGGGGGGGGTGAATTAGTGTCCTTATAAAATTTTAATTTCACTTCAATAGATATTATAATAAATCATCAAGCAACATCATCATATGAACCCTAACAACTAGTCTAGCAACATGAGAATATACACTTATAAAGTATGAACACATCATATAAGTGGGAAACCATCATGGGGAATCAAAACCACTAACCAAATATTGGAAAAATAGTATTATAAATAAATGAATCAAATTTAGTTGAGTTCCTACTCAAATTTGAGAACCAACCCCAATCTTTCAAGCACCAACTTGATAAAATCTTTAGCAAACACCCACTTGCAAGGAAGTACCAACTCCCTTAGTGAGTTAGAACTAGCTCAACCACCTCTTAACAAAGTACCCACTTAGCCAAGTAGACTTATAAATTATATATTTTTACTTGTTTCAATATTAAAAATATGATGGCCCTCTTTTTCAACTCATCACACACTTCTATTCCTCTCAAACTACCCTCTAGCCTTCTTTGCTCAACTAGCCCTTTTCTTGACTTGATTATGTCAAATGAACTTTATCCTCATATCCAAAACTTATATTATAAATTCATGACACCCATATTATGTTCCACATTACCTCCTCATAATCCTCTTTGTGATATTTTATTTATTTTCACACTCACTTTTCTTACACACACAAATATGCCTGATTATTCTTTCTCTTATACAAATCACTTGATCTCACACACTTTGGTTAGTTGTGCACACTTGAATATTTGGAATACCCTTAAAATAGGTATTATAAAATGTTTAAAACATGAATCACTAAATAGATTATTTTTTTCATTTCATATAGGTCCAAAACCCCTTTTAGGTCTTAATGAGACATAATTCCATTAGGCATTTATTTGAGCACGCTACACTTAGTCTTTCTTGGAAAGCTTCCAAAATACACATATAGAATGAAATCATAATATTTAAATAAAATATACATTATAAAACTTAAATTTACAACTATAACACCTTTTATTTCTAACCACCACTTGAACCCCTTCTCAAAGCAATGCACAATAAACATGTGCATACATAGAAAATATGTCTTGAACAACTAAAAGACAAACACAATTTTACTAAAAAATCATGGAAAAAAATCAAATATTAAAAAATATCATGACCTAAGGTTAATCACAAACTTTATTATATGATTTAAATCAAGGTATATAGGCTCATATCTCTTCTACAAAAAGCTCACTCTAAATTGCCAACAAGCCTAAAAAACACAGTCATGGAAACTTGAACTTTTGACACCTGAAGGACATAAACAAGGACTTAAATTGCATGAACAAGATATTATTAAATCCTTAGAATAAACTCAAATTAATATATCATAATATATAATGGAAACTATTGGTCTTATAGACCAATTAGTTGACCTTCTCTCTCACAGTCCATACTTAGCCATACAAGCCATTTTGGATTCAATATTCCAACATCTTACACTAATTTCCAAAATTCTTATTCAATAAAAACTATTATTTTAAATTAAAGAATAGTCATTATTAATTTTAATTACAACACCTATTTAAACACATTCAAAGGCTCCTAATACATGAACATGATCTATAGAGATCTTCAAAATATCTCCAAACAAAAAAACACCAAGGTCTAATGGAAAATATTAGATATATAGATCAATCTCTAGACCTTACACCTTCACTATCTCATCTGCACTAGATAGGTCAACTAATTAGCAACATTTTCATCATATTAACTAACATAAAAAATATCTAACCAACATGAACATGTCTTACAAGTCTTGGACAACATATTCATTCAATTTGATTTATCCCTTATCCATGATATCACATCCCTAATCAACTTCTCACTTTTGCCTATTTTTCTCACTATCTACACCATTAGGTCTATTAGTGATAGGTCAATTTGTATGACCATTTTAGCATATCTAAATGTTAGAACCTACTCATAAAACACCATGGACATAAAATACAAGTCTCAAACTTTGTCCTCTAATTATTTAAATACATTGACTTGGTCAACTCTATCTACTACAAAAAATCTTTGAGAAATAAGGCCTTTCCAGTTGAGCCCACTCACTCACCTAACAAAAATATCACACTTGGATGTGACTAGGGTATTTTAATAGAACCTCCAATTACTTAAATATCCATTCCAATCCATTTTGAGCACTTTAGAACAAGATCTTTCACATAGGTTTTGAATTAGGGTTCTTTGAGGATTTCAACCTCCTTTAAGTCTTAACGATCATTCATAAATATTAGCCCCTCATCCCAAAAACCAATTATTAGAAATTTTATCTAGGACCCTTACCCTTCTACCATAAAATACTTAGGTCCTCATGCGGATGTTACACATGCCAAAAAACACTTGAGAAACCTTCTCATGTAGACAACTCTTCATATTTTGCACTCGAGAGACCTTAAAACACTTCTTATTGATTTAACCTAAAATTTTAATGTGAAAATTAATTTAAATGATTAAAAAAAAATAATTATCTTTGTCAATGATCACCTACTCACCCATGCCTTAGAAACTAATCTTAATATCTCATTAGGCCATGTTCTCTCTCTTTACTTGCTTAGACCTTGACCTACAAGTGACATTAGGCCTTGAAAATAACCTTCTAACCAATTTTAAATTTCTTAAAACCTAAATCAATGCCATAAAACCTCATATAATTATTAAAAACTATCAAAAATTCTTCATATGTTTTTGCAACATCTCATGATGCCCCATTAGGCTAAGCAGGCTCTAGAGGTGGTCTAATTACATACTAAGTTTGTAGGTCTTAACCATATATGCTTACCCTAGTACTCACCTGAGTATTCTAATGCCTCCTATTCATGATAAAATAGACTTATATATCTTCTTATGACTATATACATCCATCTCACTAAGACACCATGTTCAAATTTTCTCATTGGGTCTCTTCATGCTATGACTAGTCTTAGGTCACTCAAGTACTTGACCTTCATGAATATTTTCATGTTATCAACACCTAAATATAATGATATAAAAAATATCACTATGATCAAACACTTCCATACATATTATCACATTTATGAGACCACTCATCTCTCTTCATGCCATGACTGTTAGGGTGTGGAGCTAAAAGCTTCACCAAGGAGCCTTCATTATCAGGTTCAGGTCTACACAGACACCGGCATCAGTCAGGAGCGACCGACATCAGTCACAGGCAGTTACAGAGGCACTGACGTCGGCAGAGGGTCGGCCGATGATGGTCACAAACAAGCAACAGGAACCGACGTCGGTTACCTGCGTGTCCAGAAAGCTATTTCCGTGGACAGAAGCGAGTGTTTGCATGATGAGTTTGAGTTGTAGACTCAAGCTCACGTCTCTATTGTTAGCAATACTATTTTTAGAGCCCTTGTTCAAGTGGCTTAACTGCTTGTTGGGTGTACATGCTCAAGTCTCCTAATTCTATATGTAGAATTAGATCTTCTTAGCTTTGTAGTAGATTATTGTAGTTGGGTGAATTATTGTAATTCATTGTATGAGAAGAACAGTACAGAATTGAATCAATCCAGGCTTGTTGGAGTTGATTGTTCTTGAGAGAGAGAGAGAGCTCTTGAGGAATAGAGATCTATTGAGAGATCTATACATCTAGGAGAGGTGTGGAAGAAAGAAGCTTTCTTCAATTGTATTCTTTTTGTAAAGAGTTTGTTAATACAAGTTTTTAGGGTGTTTTCTTGTATCTCTTATTCTTGCTATTATCATTCTAATTACTTGTCAATCTGATTTAATTCCACATTTATTGTTGTCACAATTGTAATCTATTATTGGATTGATCCCCCAACAAGTGGTATCAGAGCCAGGTTACAGGTTCAGAGCTTGATATCCAATAATTGGTATCAAAGTTCAGGTGCACTAACAGGTGGTTCAGATCTGTGTAGTGTGTATTGATTACAGGTTCTCACAGGAGTTTCTGCAGGGATTTCTATATGAGTGGGAGAAGCAATGGCAGATGAAAGTAAATTGAGAATGGAAAAGTTTAACGGCAAAAATTACCAACACTGGAGAATGCAGATAGAGGATTATGTGTATCAGAAAGATCTCTACTTACCGTTAGGTGGGGTTGCAAAGAAGCCCAAAGACATGGAGGATGAAGAATGGGAAGTTCTTGACAGGAAGGCTCTGGGGTCTATGAGACTGAGTCTAGCATCCACTGTGATATCCAATTTATCACAGGCAAAGTCTACGGTAGAGTTGATGACTACGTTAGCAAATTTGTATGAAAAACCCTCAGCTTCTAATAAGGTATATCTTATGAAGCAGTTATTTAATTTGCATATGAATGAAGGTGGATCTATTTCTACTCATCTGAATGATTTCAATGGAATTGTGAATCAGTTAAGTTTAGTGAATATAGTGTTTGATGATGAAATAAAAGCTCTTTTAATATTATGTTCTTTGCCTGAAAGCTGGCATGGCTTAGTAATGGCAGTAAGTAATAATGCATCTGCATCAAATATTTTGAAAGTAGAGGATGTTGTTAGTGTTATCTTGAATGAGGAAATACGCAGGAAAAGCATAGAAGAGGCATCTGGGAATGCTTTAAGTTTTGAGAGCAGGGGAAGGCAGAAAGACAAGAGCAAGAAAGGCAGATCAAGATCCAAGTCAAAGGGGAAAGGCAGATTTAAATCTAGAAATGGCAGAAAGCCACAGTGCTGGAATTGTGGAAAGATGGGGCACATAAGTAGAGATTGTTGGTCAAAACCTAAGGAGGACAATCAGCACGAAGGAAAGGAAGAAGCCAAGATTGCAGGTATTGCACAAGATGCTTTAATTTTCTCTCTGCATAATAATATAGAATCTTGGGTATTAGATTCTGGTGCATCTTTTCATGCTACTCCTAACAGGGAATATTTCAGTGACTATATCCATGGAGATTTTGGAATAGTGTATCTAGGGGATGATGAGCCCTGTAAAATAATTGGCAAAGGTAAAGTGCAGCTGAAGATGCAAAATAGCAACACATGGGTGTTGAGAGATGTGATGCATGTTCCTAGCTTGAAGAGAAATTTGATTTTTGTAGGAAAGTTAGGGGATGAGGGTTGTACAGTAACTCTCAGCAAAATCTTGGAAGGTGACCAAGGGTGCACTTGTTATGGCCAGAGGTAAGAGAGAAGGTACTCTCTATTTGTGTAATTGTGTTACTAACAAATCTCCTTCTGTATTATCTACTTCAGATGTGGACGCTAAATTGTGGCACTCAAGGCTTGGCCACATGAGTGAGAAGGGGATGTCAATTCTTAAGTCCAAAGGTATGCTTTCAGATTTAAAAGGCATAGATCTAGAGTTTTGTGAGTACTGTGTATTTGGAAAATAGAAAAGGGTTAGTTTTCTCAAGACTGGGTCTACTAAGAAGAGGCACAAGTTGGAGCTTGTTCACACAGACGTGTGGGGACCGACTCAGGTTGCTTCCATTGGAGGATCACAGTACTATGTATCTTTCATAGATGATGCTACAAGGAAGGTATGGATCTATTGTATTAGGAGAAAATCTGATGTATTTGATACTTTTAAGAATTGGAAAGCTATGGTTGAGAATGAAATAGGTAAAAGATTAAAGTGCCTGATATCAGACAATGGTGGTGAGTTCTGCAGTCATAAGTTCAGAGATTATTTTTACATGCATGGAATTCATAGGCAAAGGATAGTTCCAAGGACACCTCAGCAGAATGGTATTGCTGAAAGGATGAACAAGACAATAATGGAGCGTGCAAGATGTATGAGATTGCATGCCGATTTGCCCTTACAGTTTTGGGCACAAGCTGTTGACACTGTAGTGTACCTAATTAACAGAGGACCCTCTACAGCTCTGGATGGTGGTATTCCAGAAGTGGCATGGATAGGTAAAAAGATTGATCTCTCATATCTCAAAGTTTTTGGTTGTGAAGCCTTTGTGCATATAGATAAGGAAAATAGAAAGAAGCTTGATGCTAAGTCTATGAGATGCACGTTTATTGGCTATGGCTCAGATGATTTTGGTTACAGATTATGGAATCTAGAAACTAACAGGGTAATCAAGAGCCGTGATGTTGTTTTCAATGAAAGAGTGATGTATTGTGATTAGCTAAGGAAGTTGAATCAATCTGAGCAGAGCAATGGTGAATTGGATGAGGTGAAAGTCCAAGATGAGCTTGCAGGAAAAAGAAATAATCACTTGCAAGAAAACATAGAGACCGACGTCAGCAGGTTAAGAACCAGCGTCGGTAGGACAGTAACCAGCGTCGGCCATACAGAGACCGACATCAGTCGTACAGGTACCGAGGTCGGTCAGGTAGAACTGACATCAGCTAGTAACAGGTCTGCAAGTGACCAAGGTCGGTCACTGTTAGAGAATTTGGGTGGACAGCGTATTGTGGACGAGTCTCAGACACCCATCAGGAGGTCAGAAAGGGTGAGTAAGCCTCCAATTAGATATTCTCCTTCTTTATTTTATTTATTGCTAACTGATGGTGGAGAACCAAAGAGTTTTGAAGAAGCAACATAGGTGGAGTCCAAGAGTGAGTGGGAGCGTGGCATGGTTGAGGAGTTGGAGTCCTTAAGAGAGAACCAAACATGGGATTTGGTTGAATTGCCAGCTGGTAAGAGAACACTCAAGAATAGATGGACCTACAGGTTGAAGGAAGGTGAGAATGGACAGATGAGATACAAGGCCAGATTAGTAGTGAAAGGATTTGCACAAAAGCCAGGTATTGACTTTGGTGAGATTTTTTCTCCAATTGTTAAAATGACTTCAATAAGGGTTGTATTGTCTTTGGTTGCTTTTGAGGATTTGCATCTTGAGCAGCTAGATGTTAAGACATCATTTCTTCATGGAGATTTGGATGAGGAAATTTATATGGAATAGCCAGAAGGATTTGAGGTCAAGGGTAAGGAGAAGTTTGTGTGCAGATTGAAGAAAAGCTTGTATGGCCTCAAGCAAGCTCCTAGGCAATGGTACTTAAAATTTGATAGGTTTATGACTGAGCATGGCTACAGTAGGTGTTAATCAGACCATTATGTGTATTTCAAGAGATTTGATAATGGTAGATATATTATTCTATTGTTGTATGTAGATGATATGCTGGTTGCAGGATCACACATGCAGGATATCTCTGAGCTTAAGGTGAAATTAGCTCAAACATTTGCTATGAAGGATTTGGGAGCAGCAAAGAAAATCCTTGGCATGAGCATTAAGAGAGACAAGAAAAATCACAGGTTGATATTGTCTCAAGAAGATTATGTGGACAAGGTGTTGAAACAGTTCAATATGCAGGATGCTAAACCGGTAAGCACACCTTTGGCTAGACATTTTAAGTTGAGCAAAGAACAATGTCCTAATTCATATGATGAGGTAGAGTACATGAGTAAGGTTCCATATTCTTCCGCAGTAGGGAGTTTGATGTATGCAATGGTGTGTACTAGACCAGATATTGCCCAAGCAGTGGGAGTGGTAAGTAAGTATATGGCCAATCCAGGTAAGGAACATTGGAAAGCAGTTTAGTGGATCCTTAGATATCTGAGAGGAACCAACAGTAGGCACTTGTGCTATGGAGGTTCAGATACTTCTCTACATGGCTATGTAGATTCAGATATGGCAGGTGATTTGGATGGTAGGAGGAGCACTACAGGTTATGTTTTCACTGTAGGTGGAACAACGGTTAGTTGGATATCTAAGTTGCAGAAGGTTGTTGCCTTGTCAACTACAGAAGCAGAGTATATTGCAGCCACAGAAGCTAGCAAGGAGATGATATGGATGACACGGTTCATGGATGAGCTTGGTAGGGAGCATGAGAGTTGCAGATTGTATAGTGACAGTCAGAGTGCAATCCATTTGGCTAAGAATTCAGCCTTTCATTCAAGAACAAAGCACATACAGCCAAGGTATCACTTCATACGACAGGTATTGGAAGATGGTGAGTTGAAGCTGGAGAAGATCCATACAGATAAGAATCCTGTTGATATGTTAACCAAGCCGGTTACAAAGGATAAGTTGAATCTTCATTCAACTTCTATTGGTCTTCATGATTGAGTTGAAGATGGAGGAGCTAGAAGATGTTGTTGTACAAGTACTGGTGTAGCTGTTTATCTCCAAGTGGGAGATTGTTAGGGTGTGGAGCTAAAAGCTTCACCAAGGAGCATTCATTATCGGGTTCGGGTCTACACAAACACTGGCATTGGTCAGGAGCGACTGACGTTGGTCACAGGCAGTTACAGAGGTGCCGACGTCGGCAGAGGGTCAGCCGACGGCGGTCACAGACAAGCGGCAGGAACCGACGTCGGTTACCTGCGTGTCCAGAAAGCTATTTTCGTGGATAGAAGTGAGTGTTTGCATGATGAGTTTGAGTTGTAGACTCAAGCTCACGTCTCTATTGTTAGCAATACTATTTTTAGAGCCCTTGTTAAAGTGGCTTAACTGCTTGTTGGGTGTACATGCTCAAGTCTCCTAATTCTATATGTAGAATTAGATCTTCTTAGCTTTGTAGTAGATTATTGTAGTTGGGTGAATTATTGTAATTCATTGTATGAGAAGAACAATACAGAACTGAATCAATCCAGGCTTGTTGGAGTTGATTGTTCTTGAGAGAGAGAGAGCTCTTGAGGAATAGAGATCTATACATCTAGGAGAGGTGTGGAAGAAAGAAGCTTTCTTCAATTGTATTCCTTTTGTAAAGAGTTTGTTAATACAAGTTTTTAGGGTGTTTTCTTGTATCTCTTGTTCTTGCTATTATCATTCTAATTACTTGTCAATCTGATTTAATTCTGCATTTATTGCTGTCACAATTGTAATCTATTGTTGGATTGATCCCCCAACAGTGACAAGACTCCTTAAGCTCTTGATACTTGACATAAGGATCTGCTTCTTAAGCACTTATCCTCAAAGACCTACCTTTTAATACTTATAAAGGATTTTAAACCTAAATATAAATCCCATATAGTTACAAATAACTTATCATATATATAATCTTACTTACTTCACCATGCTACCTTCACATACCTTCTCACAAGGTCTAAAACAAGGCTTTGCAAGACACCTTGATGCTTTAACCTCTTCCATCCATGTCAAGACCTTAACACAACATAAATAAAGTATATATAACACATTTATACCTATAAATTTCACTCACATGATAATAAATATAAAAAATCAATGATCATAAGCTTGTCATAACATACACTATCAATTAGCCTTGATCATCTAGACATTGTGCTTATCTCAACATCAACCTCATTCATCATGTCTTCACAAGAACCTTGTCACATCAAATTCAAAATGTCATCCATAAAGTACTACATACTTTTAAATTAATGTTATTAAATTTAAATCAATGAAAATGTTATTCTAACAAACTCCTCCTTTGTCATTGATGGCAAAACACATTATAGTTTGATCAATTTCTTCTCCCCCAAACTAGTATTTCTTCCTTGTTTAAATTTATTTGCCTTTGACATGAATGAAAAAGGGTCATACCTAATGAAATTATAGAACCATTCATTCTCCCTTTTTGACATATACTCTTAGAAACTAAAGAAGATCTTAGAGCTATCAATCTCCCCATTTGACTTCACAACTTGAGTTCATAATGAATCAACAAAAATCCCAAACACAAGTCATGATTAAATATCATATAGAACAACTTGAATAGCTCCCCCTAATATTATTATTCTACGTAATCTATCATTATCCATTAATACACTATGTAGAAAATATCTTCTAATATTATTTAAGTTCCATAAGCCATATCTGATCATGACAACCCTTTTTGTAATAGTTCACTTCTCATTAGGTCTTTAATACACTTAGTTCACTATATGTTAGACTTATATTTTGTTTAGCCGTATTTAACTCACAAATATAGGGCATACTGAGCATATAGACTTATGATACATGATTCAAATGTCATATTAAAACACCTAGAACAATCATACTCAATACTTATGTGCATAAACATCTCTATGATCAATTCTTATCCACCATGTCAATTAGGTCTATCTAAAATCAAAGATATTATTCTAAGGGAACAATATAATCCTTCATGATAGATAAAATATCATTTATGTCATGTTCATAGGGTATCTCATATTTTATTCTTGAATCAATCTTTCTCCTTTTCCACAAGCCTCATCACAATATCCTTCTTGCATCATTTTGTCAACTAGGTTTGTGCACACATGCTTTACTATGATAGACCTATATAAAATCTTGTCTTCTTCATGATATGAAAACTGAGACTATACACCATGTGCCTTAGTCCTCTATAACCTTAAGGTCATATTGGTGCACATAGAACACTCAACTCTCTTTCAAATCTAGATTAACCAATAAAAACATATAGAACTAGACAACCATGCTTCAACATAGATCAAGCACCTTGGTACCCAAAAAAACATAACTTACAATATTCTAAAAGACCATACTTATAGCTCAGAGTCAACAAGCATTCACCATACTTCTACTTATTGATTAGTGTCTTCATGAAGCCTAATGGAATCAACTCCTCCATAGGGAACTAGAACACCATAGATTTAGGAGATTCCCATATCTCCTCTCTTTTCTAAACCAACTTGTAATCATGAGGATGATAATGTTTATTTAGGATCCTCTTTGTAGTGATTGGCACCTTTGTTTTGATGTCTACATCATCATTCTTCTTTTATATCTGAGTTGATATAAAACACTCTTGGCATACTAAAACATTTTTGGAAAAAACTATGTGTGAGTTTTTAGGTCTCAATGTTTTGGATCATCTTCCATGATTCTTCATCAAGAGAAATTATGAGAAATAGAGCAATAGGACTAGGCAATATAAAGAAGATGAGATGACCATTGAAAAAGGGGATGTTTATAAAAACCAAAATATATCCATTATGAAAAAGATTCTAAAAACAAAAAATAGTCATTATAAAAATAAATAAACCATAAATAATAAAGAAAAATAAAAATAGTAAGATTTAAAAACGTGATAAATAGAATAAAAGGTAATTAAAAAAGTAAAGGGAATTAAATAGTATGTATTATTTTCAATTTTAATGAATAAAATAAAATAAAACAAAACTAATAACATGGAAAAATAAGGAAACTAAATAAAAATATACACCATATGGACTAACCTAAAAATGCTAAAAAGGCAAAACAATAAATGAAACCTAAATTGTGAAAACCAACAATTTCCAAGTATGACTAATTCATAGACCCTATCCCTATTTAGATTGCTAGGGTGTTTTAATATTTCAATTGCCTCCCTTAACTTAAGTTTGTGAATGTTTTCTTTTATGATATCAACTCTTTCCTTCTCTATGCTTATAGTATGCTTAATTTTATAGGAGTGTTCAACAAGAGTTGATTTTCCTTTCCTTTTGAGACAAATTTCTACCAAATTTTCCTTTATTGTAGCTTTAATAGATATACTAGTTTCTCCTATATAAGGAATGTCATATGAGAATTCAACAATGTAGACACCATTACAAAGCTTTAGGTCCATATGATCTTTGGCATTCTATCCTGGTGATTAGTTCATATTGATCTATAGACTAATCATGACTAGTTCTCACCTTATTTGGTCTCCATACCATGATTTATTTCTTAGTAGATTTTAACATCTTGTTATGACTTGAGGACTTATTCAATATAATCTTATAAAATATTGTAATATGACCAACATCTTGACACTCATAGCAAATAACTTTACTCTTGTTATACATACCTCTTGTTTGATATGGTATGTGGTGTTTTCTTGGCCAATTGCTTCTTTACCATATTCCAATTAAAATTCATTCTTGGGTGGCATACTTCTATATTCCTTTACTTTATGTCTAAACAGATAACAAGAAAAACAATGGCCATGGGAGAAATTGAAATACCTTATGGTGTGAAGCTTTTTGATTGATCTTCTCATATTTCTATTTATATTGGCAATCTTCTTGACTTGATATATGTTCTCATGATCAACCTTCAAGGAAACTAGTTAAAACTTTGAATGATCACACTCAACTTCCTTTGACTTAAACCTTATGTTTAAATACTCTAATTGACTATTGCGATTATTGATAGTTTTATTTTTATGCTTCAAATTATGAAGGGATCTTATGAGTTCAGCTTCAAGGTCTACTTTAGCTTCTCCTTCTTCATTTTCATAGTATACTTATTCATCATACATGTTATCATCTTCCTTATATCATCCTAATTTTTTGGCCAAGAATAGATCTCCATTATCAACTTGATCAACATAGTCATTATCACAATTTATGTTTATGCTTCTTAAGATCACCTTTAGGTTGTTAGGCCTCTCTCAAAGGACCAGGCTATAATAGTAATTGTTGTAAGTATAATGAATAAGAGGGGGGTTAAATTAGTGTCCTTATAAACTTTTAATTTCAATTCAATAGATCTTCTAATAAATAATAAATCAACACCATCATATAAGCACAAAAAACTAGTCTAGCAACATGAGAATATACACATAGAAAGTATGAACACATCATATAAGTGAGAAACTCTCATGGGGAATAAAAAACATTAACTATAGCTTGAAAAACTAGTCCTATAAAATAATGAATCAAATTAATTTGATCACCTACTCAACTTGGAGCACTAACCCCAATCTATCAAGCACCAACTTGATAGAATCTTTAGCAACCACCCACTCACAAGGAAATACCAACTCCCTTAGTGACTTAACATCATCTCAACCACCTATTAACCAAGCATCCACTCATCCAAGTATAATTATGCCTTACATATTTTTCCTTGTTTCAATCTTTAATAGATGATGGTCCTCTTCTTCAACTTGTCACACACTTTTATTCCTCTCAAACTGGCCTTTAGCCTTCTTCACTCAACTAGACCTTTTCTTGACTTGATTAGGTCATATGACCTTGATATTAATACTTATACCTTATAATATAAATTAATGACAGCTATACAATGGTCCAGATGACCTCATATTTCTCCTCTTTTTGTTATTTTATTTTATTTCACACTCACTAATATTGCACACACAAATAGGCCTAATTAGTCTTGCTCTCATACAAGTCACTTGCCCTCAAACACCTTGGTTGGCCATGCACACTTCATATTTGGATCACCCTTATAATAGGTATTATAACTCATTTTAAATAGGAATCACTCAATACATTAGGTTGGTAATAGCGTATAGGACCAAAACCCCTTTTAGGTCTTAAGGAGATCTAATCCCATTAGGCCTTCATTTGAGAAAGTTAAACTTAGTCTTTCTTGGAATGATTCCAAACTCCACATATAATAATAACACATCATATATAACTCAAATATACATTATCAAACTTCACTTAAGGTCCACAACACCTTTTAGGTCCAACAATGGCTTGAACCCCTTCTCAAAGCACTGTTCACAATAAGCCTTACATACACAAAATATCTATCTTGAGAAACTAAAGCATACACAAAATTTTGCTAAAAAATCATCAAAAAAATCACATATTCAAAATCCTTATGATCTCAGGGTCATCTAAAACATCATTAGATTCTTCAACTCAGGGCATACAAACTTAATCTCTCTATTGCAAAAAAATCACTTTGAATCGCTAATAAGCCTCAAAAACACGTTCATGGAAACTTGAACTTATGACACCTAAAGGACACAAACAAGGACTTTAATTGCATGAAGATGATCTTATAACATAGTTATAATAACCTAAAATAAATAGATCATAATCTATTATGGAAACTATTAGTACTATAGACCAATCTATTATCCTTCTCTCTCATAGTTTTACTCAACCAGACAAGCCATTTTGGCTTTAATATTCCAACCTCTTACTCGAACTTCCAAGCTTCTTGTTCACTCAAAAGTGTTAGTTTCCCTTAAAGAATAGTCATGATGACCTTAAATTACAAAACTTGTGTAGACACATTCAAAGGCTCTTGATTCACGAATATGATCCTTAGAGATCTTGAAAATATCTCTAAACACAAAAACACTAAGGTCTAATGGCAAATATTAGATATATAAATCAATCTCTATACCTTACACCTTCACTATCTCATCTGCACTAGATAGGTCAAGTCATGAGCAACATTTTCATCATATCCACTGACCTCTAAAATATCTAACCAACATGAACTTGTATTACAAGTCTTGGATAACATCATCATGTAATTCGATTCATTGATAATCCATGATATCACATCCCTAATAAAATTCTCACTTCTGCTTTATTTTCTCACTATTTGCAAAATTAAGTCTATTAGCAATAGGTCAAATTTTATGACTGATTTAACATAATTGAAAGATAAAAACTACTCAAAAACCACCATGGACATAAAATAAAATTCTCAAAATTTGTCCTCTAATGATTTGCATATTTTGATTTGGTCAACTATGTATGCTACAACAAATCTCAAAGACACAAGGCCTTTCCTGTAGGATCTACTCTCTCACCTAGGAAATAAATCACACCTAGAGGTGCCTAGGAGAGTTGAATAAAACATCCACTTACTTAAATAACCATTCCAATCCATTTTGAGCACTTTAAAATAAGATCTTTCACATTAGGTCTGAATTAGGGTTCTTTTAGGGTTTAAACCACCTTCCAATCTTAACAATTATTGATAAATCTTAGCCCCTAATTCTAGAAACCAATGTTTGAAACTTTTAACTAAGACCCTTCCCCATATATAATTAAAGGATTAGGTCCTCATGTAGATGTTTTACATGCCAATAAAAACTTTAAAAACCTTCTCAGGTATAGAACTCTTCATCCTATGCACTTGAGATACCCTAAGACATGTTTTATTACTTTAACCTTCAATTTTTGAACTAAAACTTCATGCACATGTCTAAAATAATTTTAATAATAGTTTTCAATGCTCACCTACTCACCCATGCCTTAGAAACTAATCTTGATACCTCAGTAGTCAATGCTCTCTCTCTTTGCTTACTTAGACCTTGACCTACATGTCACATTAGGCCTTGAAACTAACCTTATACCCACTATCTAAGATATTATCACCTCATGTAAATTCCACACAACATCATATCATGATTAAATAATATCAAAAATTAGTAATATATTTTGTCAATAGCTCATGATGCCTCATTAGGGTAAGCAGGGTCTAGAGGTGGTCTAATTACATACTAGGTTTGTATGTCTTACCCTTGTAGGCTCACCCTGAGGCTCACCTAAGTATTCCAATGCATATTATTCATTATAAAACAAATGTATACATAATCTTATGCCTCTATGAGTATATATCACCAATACACCATGATAAAACTTTCTCACTTGGTCTCTTCATGCTATGACTAGTCTTAGGTCACTCAAGTACTTGATCTTCATGCCTCTTTTCATGTTCTCAACACCTAACTATCATGATATACAACATATTACCATGATAAACCAATATAATAAATATTATCACATGATTGAGACCACTCATCTCTTTTCATGCCCTGATTAGGCCATGATAATACTCATTAAACTCTTGATACTTGACACAAGTATCTACTTCTTAATCACTTGTGCTCAAAGAACTATCTTTCAACACTTATAAAGGATTATACAAATAATTATCAATCCCATATAATTAAAAAAAAATTATAATATATATATATATATATATATATATATATATATAATCTCACTTACTTTACCATACTACATGCACATACCTTCTCATAAGGTCTAGAATAAGGCTTTGTAAGACACCTTGATGCTTTGACCTATTCCATCCATATTATGACCTTAACACAACATCAATCAAACAGATATGAGACACGTACACCTATAACTTTATCTCGCATGAAAATCAATACATACCTTCAATTATCATAAGATTTTTGCAACATACACTTCTAACTGGCCTTGCTCATCTAAACACAATGCTTATCTAGACATCAACCTCATTCATCATGTCTTCAAAAAACCATTATCACATTAGCTTCACAAGATCATCCATGTAAGACCACACATTTTAAGATTAATTTTATTAAATTGACATTAATGATAATATTATGTCAATAAACCTCCCCATAATTAAATTCTCTTCATCATTCAAATCACTAGATATTGGGGATAGATGGTGATCTCCCACCCAACTTGAATCCTCTACTTGTGATTTAAACACTTCCTCAAAAAAATCCTCCTCATCCTAGATTTAGTCTATTGGTAAAATCACTCTTGGAGCTTATTATCTTTAGAGGAGATAAAATGAATATCCTTACATAATTTATTAGGAGATAATGCTTCCCATTATTTTAAATTCTCCTTCAGACTGATTGTGGCTTCCATTTTCAATCCCTAAGCAAGAGGTCTTTATTGCCACATTTCTACAATGGGAATCCATTATTTTTTATTATGTTGATGCACAATCTTGGATTGTGGTCCAAGTTTTGTATCTCAAGACTTATTTCCTTTTATATGGTTAAATTTGTCCAAACATTGGCTATGAGTATGCCCTAATTTTTTACATTTGAAGCATTATAATGGAATATTTTCCACATAAATGAGATGTTCCCATCTTTCCCCAAAGGATTGTAATACAATGCTATCCAGTATTTTGGCCTTCAGGTCTATCATCACACAAATTCTACCCTAGGATACCATAACACTTTCACTAATGATTGGGTCAAGCCCCAAAAACTCCCCAAGCCTCCTTCCAATTTGAGTAATATACTCATCCTTATAATACTCAATTAGGATGACATACAAATGAAACCTAATAGTAAATCAACCTTATTTCATAAAAAAAGGGTTGAGATTAGGGCACCAGGGTTCAATCCATTACCCAATATCCTCCATCATCCACGAGCCCCATCTAAAATTTCATTTTTATTTTCAATTGATAGGCATATGATCATGAAAAATCCCTATTAAATGAAGTTGAGGATGATTCTTAGACCCCAATATTTTTCCACCCATAATTATACTAAAACAATGACTAGCCATTTACCTGTAAACATTCCTATTAAACCTTCACCTTTCACTCTTCTAGTTATTAATTAAACCCCTCTCCTTTAAACATAATCACCTAAGGATCCAATCTATCTGATCCACCACCACCATAAAATGTTATAATTTGGTTTGAAGCTATATCCATACTTGAATCCAACCTCAAATATTAATTTTAAGTACCCATAAGTGAAGGGTTCCTCTTTCCCATGTGTGTATAATTTTCCCTTGAAACCATTATAAGATGACCTTTTTTACTATGTTTTTTTCACTTGGATTGCTCATGCTCACTCCCTAACTAAGCTCCATCATCTTCTATTTGATCCACCTCTTTGAGCACTTCCCACAAGTCACACTTGAACCATTTACTTTTTTGACCTAAGTTGTTCATTGTTCCTCCTGCACATATTTTCACCTTCACCTATGAGTGTGCCATCCCAATATGTTACTAGCTGCTAGGAAATGAATGATTATTTTTCTTTATTATTATAAGTGTTTGGAATTTAAAATATGCCCTTATTATCTTTAGTATATGCACATGTTGATTGTTTTTATTTTAATTATCTTTTTATAAACAATTTTTTGTCATCAATGTTAGAATTTTGTATTATACCTATCATTATTATGATCATAGTATAAATTGAATTCTCTCTCTTTCTCTCTTTTCCTATCTTTCCCATTAGTGTGATATGATTTGAGATGTATTTATATCTACTAAGGATTGATAAATATTGATGATAAGTCTTAAGCTTACTTGACTGTTCTTTGTTTACCTTACATGGTTATTTTCATGAATTCTATGGATATAAAACATGATAATTAGCTATCTTAATATGTTACCTAATTTTTTAGAGACTAACTATGTGATTAATGTTGTGATTGGATTAAAACAGGTCATGATATTTTCATAGAGGAAACCACTATCTAATTTTTCACAAAGGAAACTAATATCTAATGTTTATATGGAGGAAACCACTATCTAATGTTTGTGCAAAGGAAATCACTCTCTAATATTTTTTTGGATCACTACTAATGTTTATGTGAAGGAAACCACTATCTAATGTTTTCCTAGAGGAAAATATTATCTTATTTGTTACATAGAGTAAAAATACTAGATTCATATGAATTATTAGTCTCTACTCTAATGACATGAATGGATACTTACATTCTAAAAGAGGGCAGGTGGTTGTAATGACATTAATGACTCTCTTAAAACATTATTAAAAAAATAAATATGTGTATTATCAATACTTTAAACTATAACCTTATACCAAATAGAGGGTTTTCCTATTGAGGAAGCTTCCTTCTGATATAATAGGGAATACTGTCTTATGTAAAAAAATGTTATCTATAATAGAGTGTGTTCTTAGTATGAGTTATATTTCCTATTTCACTTGTTGCTAGAGAATGAATAAAATAAAAAATGGATTCACAAGGCTAATAGATTGCTATGACTATGGTTAGGTACTAAATTTTTAATCATGCATGTAACTATGTTTTTATATGTACCCATGACAATTATGATCAAGAGTTAGACATGGGTTAAATCATAATAGTGTGTCCCATGTTTTGACATAAAGAGGCCACGTACACTTCCAATTTATTATAAAAGTATCTTGATTTTGTGTCATTCATATTAATTAAAAAAATATGGTTTAGATTATATATACAAAGGTGTAGTGTATATACATTTTTCTAAAAAATATGAAAATATTTAATTAATTTTGAGGATACATTATTGAATTATTATTTTTTTCTATCTATCTAGTGGGACATATTATTATACTTTGATCCACATGCGACTTGATGTGTGCATGATCACAAGTGTATATATGTGAATAATTTATTTGACAGTGATGGACTTCAGGAAATTATGTGACTTTGCCTTGAAACATAATGCTAGATTGTTATCAATACCATTATTGTTTTATGAATGTTTTGATGGATGTAATATGTGTTCATATGATAGATGATTTTGGAAGAAGAGGGGATAAGAGGTGACCATTGACTAAATATCACACATATATCAGACTTGTGATAAACTCTTCCTTTTAGCATGTGTGTTGCTAATTACTTATGTTTACCTTAACCACATTATGTTTTTCATTCAAAACATTCCTATTGAAGACATCAACATTGTAATTTGTACTATAAAGTACCTTGATGAAATATTTTTTTAATGACTAATTCTAAGTGGGCCTCGAGGGAACCCTTTCCATACTTGCATTTCTAGATTTATTGAAATTCTAAAATGTAAAAAAACAATAAAACCATTATTTTATATTTTTATTAACCAAAAATAAGGTAACATAGATATGGAAAATTTTGAGAATTTATAAATTTGAAAAATTGAAGGATTTATTCTCTCTAGACATTTCCTAGGGAAACATAGATTATAACTTTCAATGGAAACTAGTCCCTTTTAGATGCACTATAAAATATATAAAACTTATCCCCCTTAATTAGTAGTAAAAATTTTCAAGCATTATACATTATCCTAACTATAGTATAATTTTAGAAACATTTGGGAGTAGAATTAGTAGAAGGCCTAGGGAAAGAAAGTTGAGAAATGAAAATTTATTACTTACAATATTTGAGTTAATTGTACTTAGTCCTTTATGAGAATGTGTTGTACATTGTACTCTGATATTATGTGAGATCCTATATGATGTACTTGGAAAAAGTGGAAAGGAAAGAGTTTAAGTTTGAAAGATAAGCTTGGGGTCTTGAAGGCTACTTATTGGCTTCAATTTCCTTATAGTTTTGTAAAGACCTTTTTAGAAAAGTGGCCTACTACATTTTGTACTAATAATTGTATGGAATTTATTGTCTTAATTGGATGTCTTGAAATAATAAACTTTCTCCCTATGTTTAAAAATTGTGTATTTGTGTTAGTCTATTGGGATCACCTCTTTAGCTTGGATTTTGATGAGCATCATAGATTGATAATGACATAATACTCTAAGAATTCAATGCCTCCTCATCCACCTATCAAGTTTTTGTTACTGCAAAAGATAATGTTGTTGTGTTACTTACTGGAATGCATTCTTGTTGTGTTACATAATATAGAAGAACTCTATGTTTGTTATTAAAAAGAAAAATGTATGTAGTAGTTTTGTGTTTAAGGAAGAAGTGGTTCATGAGAAAATTAAAATTTATGTTGTGCTAAAATAGATGTTGGGTCCCTAGAATGTTTATTTACATGCATTGTAACTACTTATGAATATTAACTTCTTAAAAAATAAATAATATTAAATTCTAGAGTTATCTTAAAAAGAATGTTTTTATTTTGTGTATATATATTTATAATCAAACTCCTTTCATAAAATAAAAACATTCTTTTTAAGATAACTCTAGAATTTAATATTATTTATTTTTTAAGAAGTTAATATTCATAAGTAGTTACAATGCATGTAAATAAACATTCTAGGGACCCAACATCTATTTTAGCACAACATAAATTTTAATTTTCTCATGAACCACTTCTTCCTTAAACACAAAACTACTACATACATTTTTCTTTTTAATAACAAACATAGAGTTCTTCTATATTATGTAACACAACAAGAATGCATTCCAGTAAGTAACACAACAACATTATCTTTTGCAGTAACAAAAACTTGATAGGTGGATGAGGAGGAATTGAATTCTTAGACTATACCCTATCATGAATTTTCATAATTTTTTCTAATACCATATTTGACTCTCCCTCCCTAAACTCACTTATATTTTCATATTTATTTTCCAATACCACTTATGTAATATTTGACAAATCCTCTCACCCCCTCACCTCCCCTCCTACATTAATATTACCACTCAATTATTTACATTTACTTATTTTTCATATGAGATCCTACCCAAATAATATAGTAAGACAATGTCACATTTTTTCCTTGAAGTCTTCAAATATCGAAAATGCTCATTGTTTCTCTTCTATTTATAGTCAAAATAACCCACCATACTAATATTCCTCAAGTGGTGTCATTCATCTTGTTATCATGTATTATTCATGTCATGTACCTCAACTAATCACACTTTTGGTATTTATTGGTTATAGTGATGTCTTTTAGTCAAATGACACATACCAAAATGGAAACCACCCTAAAATATCCCATCCCTAGAATTCCTTTCATATTTGGATAATCCACATTTGTTTTGGAGTATGTGGAAATCCCATAATGAAAACCTTTTTTGAAATAAGAGTTACTGGCCTAAAGGGGCATTTTTTTGACTTTGGCATGCCATCATTGAGAATTGGAAAGCCTTCCCACCCATAGACAAAAACACAAAACCTGCTTTAGCACAATTGGTATTTAGCAACTAGGATGTGATTTAGAAAATAATATCCCCCTCCAAAGATATAATTCACAAACACAAAAAAAATAAGGCTGCACCTGAAGGTTGGGATAAATTGAACTTTGATGGAGCATCAAAAGGAAACTTGAGACTTGTAGGCAAGGGAAGAGCCATAAAGGATTTGAAGGGAACATTTATTGTTGACTATGGGCCCTTTGGGAACATAAATAAATCATCTTGATAAAGCTAAGGTGGCATTTTGAGGCATCTAACTTGCCTCTAGCCTCAAGATTGAAAGAATAATTATGGAGGGGGACTCCCTAAATATACTAAATTCCATAGAAGGTAAAATAACCCCCTTCCACATAATGCCAAGTTGAATTTGAGGGGTATGACATAATTACAAATTATTAACACTTACTATGAATGGAATGGGGTGGTAGATATGCCTAATAATATAGGAGTAGACCTCTCTCTTTTAACCAACTGGCACATAATATGACACATCCCCAAAAGCATCTCATCGGCTATATGTAATGAAAGTACATAGGGACAAGATGATAATTCGGCTGACACACATGAAAACATCTCTCATCAAGAGATGGGTTTAAAATATTATAAATAATCATTATGAAGATATCATTATGACTCTTATGGAAATGAGAGGAAATTTTGAAACATGGAGTGCTTAGGAAACCAAGGGTGAGGAGGTAGAGATAATGAGGAGGATAAAGACCAGGGTCTAAGAAGACTCACCCATGGAATATGAAGAGGAAATGGGAGTATGGAGATTTCATAAGAGAAGGGTAGATACACAATATTCATCCCAAGGCTAACAAATCTCATGAAATGGCTTACCAAGCCCAAATGATGGCTAAAACATGCATATTGGAGAACATAGCTAGGAGGTCAAAATTTGAAATAATGGCATGGGAAGGAGACCCATAAATAGAAATAGGAAAGGGAAGAGGTTGATGATCTAGATTTTTACCTTGAGGTATAAATGTGGGAAGATAGAGGTGAAGGTTACTACATTAATAGAAACAATAGTCTTGGCTTCAATTAGAAATTCCAATGGATGGTGGTGCACCATTTTTATGATGGCTTGAAATGGTAGATAAGAGTAACCACTAGTAACATTTCCATGAATTTTTGGGTGCTATCTTTTACCTGGAGAGATCACAACCATCGTAGATTAAACCATATGAATAAGAGGGAAAATGGTCTCATTAAAGATATATGTAATTCATGGGATTACGAGCATGTTAAGGAATTGAATTGTTATGTGGATCTAGTTTTTAGATGGTGGTATGGTGTTGGAGACAAGGTCTTCAATAGGATTACATTTGGAGCCTTGTTTATGTATGGGAACAAACAAAATAGGGGATGCCATAGGACCTCCCCTTGTATCTTTATAAATTATGGCATGGCAGCCCATCAATGGATCTATTATGGAGTGGATGATAGAGGATCCTACCCTAGATGTTATTTTTAGGATAGGTTGGGTATTAGAGGAACCCACTCCATTGACTCTATGAGTGGCATGGATTTTGGAGTAGTCCCCACTTTAGTTCCTATTGACAATTTTAACCCCACAAGCCAAATTACAACCCTTGCCATTTGAAACTTATATCTAGTTGTATCAAGTTAATCTTTTGAAACACTTTAATCCATCTTAAGTTATACTTTATTGATTTTTGGTAACCAGACCATCTCGTGATGTCATGTAGGAACAAATAAGTCAACTAGTTATGTATTTAATAAATGTACTTGAAGAGCAAACCATGGTCAAAAATTACATAAACAATTTATTTTTGGTGCCATGAACATCTCCTACAAATTTTATACCTTCACAAGTTTTATATCTCAATAAATAATCCTTCAAAGTTGATCCAACAATGAGGGACATGCATGAGGACATCAAAATTAAGCCACAAAAAGTAACTGTTTGAGTTCAAAAGGTCCCAAGTTAAATTTGAATCTAATAATTTTCACAAACATGGGAGCTCAAAGCAAATCTAATGATATATATGAGCCATCTTGAGTCCATTGATGTAGCAGATCAATGGAGTGTGTTAAATCATACAAAGGAAGATCAATGGTAAGCAATAGGTTAATAGGTAAGATAACCCTAGAACAAATCTGAGGGTGATAAGTATTACCATCTTTAGAACTAGGATCAATAATCTATGATATAAGTGAGGTCAAAAATTTAATGGATCAAGAATCTACCATATGGCATAAAACTAGAATCTGGGTGAAGACTGACAACAAAAATTGGGAATGAATACGGGATCAACAAGTGGCATAATTTAGAAAGGTCTAGAATGAGATTGATGGCCAACATTAAGGTCAAATAAAAAATACTACCAAGACATGAGGACATGTGTCCAAGTCAATAATAGTCATATATTTTAAACAAGCAATAGTAGGAAAAATAAAAGCCACATGGGCAAACACATTAGATAAAAAGGTTTTGCCACCTAAACACATAAATACATGAATGTGAGATCCAAGTGAAATCTAAGCTACCAAATCTAACCCTATAATTTATTGTTTTACCATTAAATCTTAGTTCTAAGAAAAAGTCAGCTCAACCATGATTATGGAGTCTATCTTTGATTTACATCTTGATTCACCATTAAAGCCCATTGCCTACAGATCTTCATTAAAATCATGTTTTTATGAAAACCAATATTAAGATTGGTTTTCCTTTATAGAGAACCTATGTTTAGGTTTTAAGATAGGGGTAGAGTTGTGATCATGAAAATACTATTATAAGTATCTCCAGTGAATGAATTCAAGCAACTATCTGATCAAGATGAAGCATGGTGAAGAGATCCAAGGGAAAGATATAGTGGTTGTAAATTATAGGTGGGACATTCCATAAATTTATAGATTCTCCAAAAGCTCTTTTTTTCAAGCAAATCATGATTCATCATCATAAACAAAGTTCTTATCTCATTGTATTTTTTTAGCCAATGAGAGGACTTGAGAGTTAATTTGTAGAGGAATGATTAATGCTAATACATCAAAATAGCAGTTGATCCTCATTTATTAAATTTGGTCTACTCATTCCCTCTTTGGACCCCTTTCCCTATATATTTCCCATTTATCATATATAAAAGAGAATCTTATGCTTTTGGCATGCCCAAGTTATGCCAAATTTATACTACAACACATATTTGATGCAATAAAAGGATGAATTCCTCTATTTGTAGGCTAAATTGAAGTGTGTTATATGAATTCATTGATGTGGTTAAGTAAATGTTTGTTTTCTTTTGCCTTTTTTTGAATTTGATCACCTTCATAAATTATTTTGTAGCTCTCACAAGTCATTAGAATTGCCATAGATAGTTTATTTATTAGTTTATAAGTGGACAACTTCCATCTCATGCTAGATTAAATAGCTATTTGGTGACTTTTTGTGAAATAATTATGTGGAAGATGATTAAAGAGTGAGTGATGTGATATCTGTAGGTCCGAAAGTGTCTCTAAGTGTGTTTTTTGAAATTGGAAGTGTCTAAAACATTGGTGCATCACCCCTTTTATCACTCTTAGGTCCTTTATTTCCCCTTTCTAACCCTTTTCTAATTATTAGAATTTGTTTAGGTGAGCATCAAGAGGAAGTTGGCCTTCTATGGAGATTCACTCTTCACATAAAGTCACCCACAACTTGAGGAGTGTTTCCATTGTTTCAACTAAAGGGAGAAGCCTTGAAACCACTTCTTCATAGGGTACAAATTTATATTGAAAATAGTTTATGGTACGCTAGGTGGGACCATTCTCCTTCGCATAGTTAAAGTGAAGTTGATGAGATGTATTTGTAGAAGAGGAAGGCATCGAGCATCATCCAGGAAAAAATATCATGTTAAAGGTTAGCAAGTAAAGGTATTCCTTTTAAATTTATTGAGTTTCCTTTTACTTTAAATAAAAGAGAAAGGTTTAGTAGGACAAGACCTTATCCTCAAAATTAGTATTCTTCTCCTAGTTATCCTATTATCCTAAGCCGTGTAATCCCCTCTTTTTAGATGGCCATTAAAAAAAAACATTTGTTTCATTCAATAGAGATGGCCCACTAAATTTGGCCCATTTTGATGACATTCTTGTGTCTACCCTTAAAGGTATACATCAAGGTTGGAAAGATACATCAAGTACCTCTGGTTGTACCCTTAAATTGAGTCCCACTAACCTTTGGTTGTACCTTCTAAACCACTAGTTGCTCATGAACAAGTAGTACTTGATGACATAGAGGTTGGAAAGATACATCAAGTACTACTTGTTCATGAGAAACTAGTGGTTTAGAAGGTACAACCAAAGGTTAGTGGGACTCAATTTAGCATAGTGGATTAAATAAATAATTCTAACATTAACATTATCATGGGAGATTCCCTCTCTATTCCATGACAAAAAGATAAGCTCATTCAAGAGCTTTCAACCCTTGAGTTGTCTCCAAAATAGGTTGAGAAAGAAGGACTTATCCTAACTAATCTAGACCAACCAACTAATAAATAAGTGTAGCAGGTACATAATATGACAAAGGTGGACAAAGCTAAGGTAAAATTAAAAAAAATCCTCCCTTCTACCTCTCCCTGATAGTTGGTGAAACTTTGGCTCATTACTTCATGATGGATAGTGGAGCTAGTAGCACTACCGTGCCTACGCAAATTGCAGATAAGCTTTGTCTTATCTATGAAACAAATGCTAGATGAGTATTAAAAATTGATGGGTAACCAACCAAAATATTAAGCATTATAAAAAATCTTAATTTAACACTACATTTCTATCCCAATGTTACCATTTAGCAAGATGTAGTTATGGTGTACTTGCCTCCATACTTTGCCATGTGTCTATCAAGGGACTTCACCTCAAAAATTAGAGGATACATATAATCTAATTGGCCATATTTGATGTTAAAAACTAGGTATGGTACTTATTGCATGTTTCCACCTGGATCCATATATGCCAAGTATTATGAACACTAATTGTGTCATCATGGATGACATGTTAGAAACTAGTGAGGAGGAAGCTGAGTCACTTTTTGGATGGAGTTCTAGATTTTTTCCTTGATGATTGGGCCTTTGACTTACATGATCATGATACTTATGAGTTAATTGAAGAAGGACTTGATGTTTATTGGCTCCATGAGAATGATGTACCAATTCAAACCATGACAAAGGATGATGATTTAATGATGGTCTATGGTAGTTATATTTTGATGTATCAAGGAATAATCATGGTACTAAGGCTGAAATGATGTTAATTTTTATGGCAAGGAAAATGTATATCTCTTTTATTAAGTTCCAATTTGGTTGTTAAAATAATGTTGTAGAGTATGAGACACTAGTTTATGGTTTGTAGTGGGATAGGCAGATGAAAGTTAATAGCTTGCAAGTCTTTGGTGATAGTGAACTTGTAGTTAACCAAATAAGAGTTCTTAATGTATGAAAAAATTCATTTATTAAATATCATAAGCATAGAGTATGGGACTTACTTGAGGATTTTAACATTTGGGCAATACTAAGAGATGAGAACAAACATGAAAATAGGTTGGTTTCCATTGGGGAAAAATTTAGTATCCTAGATGATATAAAAAGTGAAAAATTTCAGTCAAACATAAAGGTGGTTGTAAAACCTTGTATTCCAGATAAACATGAGAATTTTTAAGTTTTTGAAGATGAAAATCAAATTGTCAGATTCTTAGAAGAAAAGGTTGTGTTTTTCTCAAGAAATCAATCAAAGTTATTATAAAATTATGGTGATCATATTGTACAACTAAAAATAAATAAGTTGCCCAAGGGATTGGCCACACTTGAGAACATATTCACTGGTGATGATGAGTTAAGAAAGGAAAAGGAATCTTTGACAACTAAAGAGGAACATTATACTAGTGTAGAGATTGTAGCTAGTAATATTTTGAAGTTGGGTAAGGTATGTAATCCTTCAAAAAGGAGATATTTCATTGAGTTATGTGCAATATTTTTTTATTATTTATATGGAAATATAGTGATCTCAAATTATTTTATCCAAACCTAGCTCAACACACCATTGAGTTAAAGGTTGAAGCTAGACTAGTAAGGCAAAGACAAAGGCCTACCAATCTAAAGTTTGAGTCATTGATGAGAGATAAGATTCATAATCTCACAGAGTTATCTATTATATTTAAAATCAATCACTCAACTTGGGTGGAAAATATTTTTTTAGTATGGCAGAAGAATAGTGAGATTAGACTGTGTGTTGACTTTCATGATTTGAACAAGGCTTCCCTTAAATATCACTATCTATTACCATTTATGGAACAAATTATACAGTTGGTTGTAGGATCAAAGATATTTTATTTTTTGCATGGATATAGTAGTTACAATCATATTTTGGTCAAAGAAGAGGACCAATTAAAAATATCCTTCACCACCAAGTGGAGGAAATTTACATATAGAAAGATTCCCTTTGGTTTATCCAATGCTAGAGAAACATTTCAGAGAGCCATGGCTATGGCATTCCAAGGCCTTCTTAACAATTTTATTCTTGTCTATTTAGATGATATAACAACCTTCTTAAAGAATGTAGATAAGCACATGGCTCACCTCAATCAAGTGTTTGAGAGATGTACGGAATTTGGAGTGTTCCTGAATCCTAAAAAGTGTGTCTTCTCAGTCCATGAAGGTAAGCTCCTTGGGCATGTGATTTCAAAAAATGGTTTGAGTATATATCCTAAAAGGATAGATTAAATTCTTGCACTTTCCTTTCCTAAACACAAAAATTCTTTGTAAATCTTATTATGCAAGATCAATTTTATAAGAAGATATATTTTAGATTCTGTCACTTTAGCTAGGCCACTTATAGCCATGCTAAAGAAGAATCAAAACTTTAATTTGTCCAAGGAAGGAGTAATAAACTTTTAATAAATCAAGAAATCCATATCTAACAATCCTACACTCATCAAGCTATATTTTTCTAAAGATTTCATATTGTACACCTATGTTAACATGGACACCATTTCAGGAATTCTTATGTAGCAAAATCATGAAGGTTTGGAGTAGCCAATAGCCTTATTTAGTAAAATCTTAGAGGAGTATGAAATAAGGTACTATTTTTTTTGAAAAACATGTACTTTAAGTTTTAATGTCTCTCAAAAAGTTTAGATACTTGTTATCTAATAATAAGATACACCTAATGGTTACCCATCCAAATATCAAGGAGTTTCTCTTGAATAAAGACATACATGAAAAAAATAGGTGGTTGGATAATGAAGTTAATGGAGAATGATGTGAAAATTAACGTCAAATTTTATTAGAGGTAAAATAATTTTTGAACATCTAGCCCATGATTTTACAGAGGATAATGAGGTGGTTTTGGTATCAAATGATGAAAAAGTTGTAGTTGATCATACTTCACATTCTAGTTGCTTTAATGACTTGTTAAGATATATCCAAAGTGGTTTTTATCCCTTTAATATAATAAATTATAGAATAAGATGTTTTATATTACAATAAATTCCATTTCTTCTTGTTGACTATGTGTTTTTCAAGAAATATATCAATGCTGTGTTGCGAAGATGTATATAGCCAAGCCAAACATAAATATTACTCAAGAAATTCCATGATGGACATGGTGGAGGTCACTCTTTCACAAGAAACATAGCCCTTAATATCATTAGAGGTGGTTACTATTTGCCTAGCTTATCTAATGATTGTCATACATGGGTTAGGGAGTGCAAACAGTGTGTTATGTTTTTAGGGAAAGTGAAAATTGCAGCCCTAACCCTCCAACCAATTCTAGTGGATCATCCCTTTGCCTAATGGGTATTATATTTTAGTGGTCTCATTAATCATCCTTAAATTTTAGGACATAAATGGATACTAACTACTACAAATCAGTTCATTAGGTATACAAAATTAGTAACATTGAAGGAAGCAAACAAATCCAATTTTCTAGATTTCTATGAAGGTTTGCTTACTATATTTTGGGTCCCTTCAACCATTATTTATAACAATGATATGGAATTTGTGGGAACTAATATCAACTAGTGGTATGTCTAACATAGTTTATATCTCAACACTTTATCAAATTACTATCCACAAGGGAATGGTCTTGTTGAGTCTACCATTAAGAACCTATTGAAGATCATAAGAAGGACCATTGAAGATAATTAGAGGTCATGGCATCTCAAGTTAAAATATGATCTATGGGTTGGTAGGATCACTTACAAAAGGTAAATAAACAACTCTCTATACAAGTTGGTAAATGGTAAGGAAGCAAGATTACCTATTTCTCTTGAATTTCCTACCCTAGAGCTAATGCATCAACTTGAGTTATTGGAGAATGAGCCAATAGAGATAAGATATGTTGATCTCATGGGGCTCAAGGAAGTTTGAAATTATTTTATGTTATCCATGGAGACCCACAAAGTACAAGTGAAAAGAGCCTTTGACAAGAAAGCTTCTTCATGAACTTTCAGAGAAGGAAATTTAGTCCTCAAGTGGGATGAAGATAAAACTAAACTAGGAAGGCACACAGAGTTTGACCCTCTTTGGAGTGGTTCATACACAATCTCCAACTACAAATCTCATGATGAATTCGATTTTGTAAAGATGGATGGCAAGGAACTTCCTATCCCAGTCAATGGGATACATCTTAAACATTTTTATTAAAGATCTAAGCTCCATGTACATTATTAGTGTGTTTGTTTTCCTCCAAGTGATACTCTAACACATTAGTTTGTTTGTGTTTGTGTTTTCCTATAAGTTTTTGTTTGTAAACTTTCTTACTTTAGGTTAGTTTATTTGTTTTCTATGTTCCTTTCCTTGTTTTGGAGGAATTTTTGTGTTGTTTAGTTGAAGAGGTTTCTTGTAAAATCCATGTAAAGAGTTTGGTTCTCAAGCATAACAAACATGCTTCCTAGTTGAGTCACTAGAATGTTGACAATTTTGACCCCATAAGCTAGATTTCCACCCTTTCCATTTGAAATTTTTGTCTAGTTAGATCAAGTTACTCTTTTGAAACACTTTAAGCAAGATTAAGGTGTAATTTGTTGGTTTTTGGGAGCCAAACCATCTCAGGGTGTCATGTAGGAATGAATAAGTGAGTTGGTTGTGCATTTAATAAATGCACTTGAGGATCCAACTAGGGTTAAGATATTGTATGAAGATAGTGTTCTTGGTGCCATGAATATCTCTTGAAAATTTAGTGACTTCACAAGTTTTATAGCTCAATAACTAAGTCATAAAAGTTGATATAGTAACAAGGGACGTGCATGGGGACATCAAAATTAAGCCATAGAAATTAACCATTTGAGTTCACAAGGTCTTGAGTTGAATGTGAAGTTGACCAGTGTCACCATCATGAGATCTTGGAGAAGATCTAATGGTATATAGGAGCTGACTCAAGTCCATTAATGAAATAGATCAATGGAGTGTGTCAAATCATATAAAGGAAGATCAATGGCATGTAAGAGGTCAACATGCCAGATAACCCTAGAAAAAATATGAGGGTGACAAGTGTCACCATCTCAAGAGCTAAGATCATTGATTGATGGTACAAGCAAGGTCAAAAGGTTAATGAACTGAGAGTCTTCCACATGGCATAAAAGTATAAGCTAGATGAAGACTAACATTAGAACCATAGAATGAACATGAGATCGATAGGTGACATAATTTGGAAAGGCCTAGAGAAAGATTGACAACCAATGTTAAGGTCAAATCCAAAAGACTATAAGGAGATGAGGACATGTGTCCAAGTCAAAAATAGTCATACATTTTAAAAAATCAATGGCATGATGAAGAAAATCCACATGGGCAAACACATTGGATCAAAAGGTTTTGCCCCCCAAGCATACAAATACAAGAATGCGATATCTAGGTGCAATATGAGATATCAAATCTAACCCTACATGTCCATGTTTTGTCATTAAATATCAATTTTATGTGAAAGTCAACTTAGTCATGATTATGGATTCTATCTTTAGTTTACATTTCGGTTCACCTTTAAATCCCATTGCATGAAGATCTTCATTGAAATCATGGTTTTACAAAAACTAATATTTAAGATTGGTTTTCCTTTATAGAGAACCTATGTTCAGGGTTTAAGATAGGGGTAGAGTTGTGATCATGAAAAGAGTGTCAGACATAATTCTAGTGATTGAATTCAAGCAACTATCTGATCGAGATGAAGCATGGTGAAGAGATCTAAGGGAAATATCCAGTGGTTGGAAATTATATGTGGATAATTAAATAAATTTATAGATTCTCCAAAAACTCTTTTTTTTCAAACAGATCATAATTCATCATCCTAAGTAAATTTATTGTTTCATTTCATGTTTTTAAGCCAATGAAAGGACTTAAGAGTTAATTTGTAGATGCAGGATTAATGTTAATCCATCAAAAGAGTAGTTGAGCCTCATTTATTAAATTTGGTTTGTTTGTTCCCTCTCTATACCCATTTCCTTATATATTTCCCATTTCTCATATAGAAAAAAGACTCTAATGCTTTTATCATGCCTAGGATATGCCAAATTTATACTATAACACCTATTTGATGCAATAAAAGATTGAATTCCTCCATTTGTAGGCTGAATTAAAGTGTGTTTTACGAATTCATTGATGTGGTTAAGTGAATGTTTGTTTTCCTTTGCCTCTATCTAATTTTTTTCACCTTTGTGAAGTGTTTTATATCTCTCATAGGTCATTCTAAGTGCTATAGATAGTCTGTTGATTAGTTTGGAAGTGGACAACTTCCCTCTCATGCTAGATTAAATAGCTAGTTAGTGCCTTTTTGTGAAATACTTATGTGGAAGCTGATCAAAGAGTTAGTGAAGTGATATCTTCAAGTCTAAAAGTGTCTCTTAGTGTTCTTTATGCAATTTTAATTGTCTAAAACATTAGTGCATCATCTCCATTAGCTCTCTTAGGTCATTTTATTTCCCCTTTCTAACCCTTTTCTAGGCATTGACATTAGTTTATGTGAGCATCAAGAGGACACCAAACTTTTCTAGAGATTCACTCTTCACATAAGGTCACCCACAACTTGAGGATTGTTTCCATTGTTTCAACTAAAGGGAGAAGCCTTGAAACCACTTATCCATAGGGTGAAAATTTAGATTGACAATAGACCCAACTCATGAAATGGACAATGAAAAAATCCATGTTTCCCACCTAAGCACTATAAGTACTTTGTTATATCATAAAGTGATTTGTTTTGAAGAAATCTGGCTTCTAGGCTTAGGAGAGATTTATTTTTCTAAATCCACCTCTTGTTGTAAAAAAGTGGATGATAGAAGAGTCCACCTTTGGTCTTTTCAAGCTCTAGGATTCTTGGTATACATCATAAGATTTCATGGAATTAGATCTAACATCAATGAAGCCTTCTTAGAGGTTGTGTTTCCATTTAGACATGCTTTCACTCCTAATATATGTAGGGAATGTAGCGAAAAGATGAAAACTACATTTAAGTTTAAAGCTATGGAATACCTTATCCAATTTAAGCTAGTTCTATTTGGGGTGGATATATGAATCCAAACAAAATCTTGTCCTATTAGAGTAGATGATAGAGGAATCCACCTTACCATTTTTAGTGGGAGGAAAAACTCACTTACTATATCTCAGTTGTGCAGTGGATGTGCAGAAGACCCAGGTGGTAAAAGACCTCCTACTCTTAGGGGTCTCTTGTTCTATAGATTAAGTCTCAAGGAAATACTGATGAAGGGTGTCAACTCTTCAAATTTCATAAATTTATAACATCTTTGACTATGATAAGTTATGGGATCCTTTTAAACCCTCATGTTATGGTTACAAGAGCCATAAAAATCCCTTTTTATTTGATTTACCTAGGTTGTGGGAGCCTTCAAACCCTCTTGTTCTTTCGATGGTTGTGGGAGACTTTATAACCCTCTAATATGATTTATAAAGGTTATGGTATTCACAAAACCCTCTTGTTTATGGTTGTGGGAGCCTCAAAATGCTCTTGTTATATTTTTTTAGGTTGCAAGATCCTTAAAACCCTCATGTTTCGCTAAGGTTGTGTAAACCTTCAAACCACTTGTTGAGTTTATGAAAGGTTGGGGAGCCTCCAATTCCTCTTTGTTTCTCTTGGTTATTTGAGGGATCTTTATAATCATCTTTGTTGTGCCTAGTTCTATTTTGGTTTTGGGTCCATTGTGTAAAACCCTCTACCTAGATGTGGGTCTAGTTATAAAAACCCTCACTTGCCTAGTTCATAACTCTAGTTTCAAAACCATTTACCTCATTAGATAAAAAATCAAATGATGCATAACCAAAATAATGGGGACCAACATTTTCCTCATTCATATTTCTAATGCACTTCTCTATGTTAAATGGCTTCTCCATATTCAAAATTTGGGTGGCCTCATAGCTTCCATATAAAGGGTAATGCATCATTATTTATGGATTTGATTGTTGATTACTAATAATAAAACAATAATAACAATTTAAGAGTTTTAATATTTTTACAATTTATTAGAATGAGTAGAAATATTTTTTGGAAAAAAATGTTTGTTTTTCTGATGGATTTAGAAAAAATAAAACATTATAGTACGTTATTACTTTATAGACAAACTTTCTACAATCAATTAACTATTTAATTTAGTGATCATAAACATGATAAATGGCCATATACTCTCAATATTAATAAGCCATTTACATAGTACATTATTACCTTCTAGACAAACTTTCTATAGTCAATTAATTGTCCAATTTAATGATTGTAAACATAATAAATATCCATATAGCCCTAATACTAAAAGGCCATTTTATTTATATTAAGACCTTGAGAACATACCATAACAACAATATTGCTAACAAAACCACCTTTAATTTATATTTAGATTGTACATCTTCAAATTTCAAAACTAATAACTTATTTATATGGCTTTGTAGATACAAATGTTCTTCAAAATATTTTGGAAAATCTATGTTTATTATGTATAATGATATTATTTTTATAAAGGATAAATAATATGTTATTAAAAGGTGAACTAATTTTACAAATATATTAATATTTTATAATCATTTTTATTATTTGTTTTGTTAATAAGAAAAATTATTTTATCAAATATTAGATTAATATTTTTTTTTGAGGAATAATAAATGCCATTCACTGCTTTGGGTTTTTCACCTTCTAACCCTTTCCCTTATTAGAACATGTAATATCCAAACATTATTCAATAAATCTTCTTTTCATCACAACTATTATGAATGTGGGACAAGGGTAATTTATTAGGTAGTACATAGACTTACAAAAATTGAAAAGGAAAAGAGATTAGAGAATAATAAATTCAAATTAGTGAATTACATTCCCTTCCATTGTGATTATTACAAAAATTTGACAAAGAAAAATGTCATTGAAGTAATGATTACTCATAGAAGTTATTTAAATAATGACTTAACAATATAGAATATAAATCTCACAAAAATAAAAAATCAAATAAAAATTTCTCATTGAAACCTTTTTAATATAAAATGCTTTTATAAATCACATAAAAATTAAAGGAAACGAGTCTTTTGTCTCAATAGATGATTTTCAGGCCATTGACTCCATTGTAGTTTCTATTCCCTTTTTTCTAGAATCAGATGAGATAAGGAAGATTGGACCATTATTCAAAAGAAATAAAGAAGGATGTCACATTAAGGCTATTGAACTAACTAATATGAGCATTTGCTCGGAGTTAGAAGGGGTGGGATTTAGTTTATAATATTATATTAAGCTCATAATATTGAGGCGAAGGATTCTAGTTTTGTTAGTTTTGAAGATCTTTATTGGAAAGGTTGCTAAAGGTTTTAGGTTAGTTTGTAGACTATTTTGCAATAGTTATGTTTGATGGTTTGCCACCGATTTGTTGACTGTTCATGGGTAGTTTTTATAAAGATAATTGAATGATGATTGTTGATTGTTGGTTAGCAGTTGTATGTTGTTTGTTTATTATTTTATCTCTTATTTTTTTTAGGTGGAGTTTCAAATTAAATTTATTATTTTATTTTATTTTCCATTATACAAGACCACATACCTTTCAAAATCTATGTATTTACCATTACCCTTAAAAACCAAAAAAATAATGCAATACTTACAATTATTCTAAACCCACTTTAATATACTTAATAAAAAAATATGCAAGATTTTTTCTTAATCTTACATTTTTCATGCATGTTTTATTACATGCAAATATGCATGTTTAATTTTTACATGCATATATGTGTAGTTTCATTTTTTTAAATCTTTTTGAACACATCCAATGTGAAATTTTAGCCATTAGTTATATCCTCCATGGTTGTATTCTGAAGTCCGACAATGTTACATTACATCCTCTCTTGCCTTTCTTAATAATATATGCCTTCTTTTCACTAAAGAGGTGCATAATTGAGTCAGTAACATGTATTTTTTGGTTTTTTTTAAAATAAATTATATATATATATATATATATATATATATATATATATATATATATATACACTCTTATTTTCAAGAGTTTACATATTAATATTTTTTTATAGAACAAATTTTAGATCATGAAATGTCTTCCTATCTTTTAAATCAATATTAGAAACAAGATTATTTTAAGAAATTTTATCATAAAATTGTATTATATATTTATGGAAATATTTGAAATCACAACTTAGTTTTGTAAATTTTAGATTAAAATAATTAATAAAATCTGAATTTCTATTTTAAATCTAAATAAAACTAAAACATTTGTTTAAATTAAATATATGATTTTTGATAAAATAAGTGGACGTTATACTTTTTATTTTGTTTAATTTCTTTTTCTATATTTTATGTTATAATTATTTAGAGTTTTATTTTATTTTTAATTTATTGTTTGAAATCATTGTTGTTGGAAAGAATTTGAAAGGAAAAAATTAGATTAATAAAAAAAGTCAAATATTACACTTTACAATAAATGTATAGAATTTTTTTTATTGTGATTGATATTAAAATTAATTTAAAAGGTATAAGAAATCATTATCATCATTTACAAAAATTATAATTATAATTTTATAATTAAATTAAAAAATGTTGTATTAGTAATTTATATTGTCTAACAATTGAAAAGATTGAAAAAAATGATTTACATAAATAAAATGTGAATTATGTTGAATATGCAATGGAAATGATAAGAGGTTTAGAGGTATGTGAAATTGCTAAAGGCATATTTTTGGATGAAATAATCACAACACTAGTTGTTTTAGAAAGATCCAATGACACCCGTGGAGTAAAAGTCAGAGAACAAAGCTCACCATGGGCACATCTGTTGAATGTAATTTTCCTAATGAAATTAATCCATGTGCAAATCATTACTACTATTTCCTCCATATTTATTGATTTGTATCTGTGTAAGGCATTACAAATAGAAACATCATTTATTTGTTAAAGACGTGAAGTTTCCATAATTTTATGAGAAAATTTCAACGTTCTTGTGTCGAATTTTTATAATCTAATTGTTAGGGTTGTTCCTCCTCAAAACACACACAAAAAACATTGTTTTTGATATGTAAAAATTGTATCAATTAATAATTGTTCCAAGTTTCCATAATGCATTTATTCAATTGTTGTTTTTGGAATATACAATTCCTATATAAAAAAGATTAAATAGAGTACACACATGCAATATAAAAGAATCTTCTAATTCTATAATTATCATAGTCCAAATGTAAAACCTATGAAACTAGAAAGAAATAAATATTATGTACATCTAAACCATATCTAGGGTTCACTTTAAGAGGCCTTGACCAAAACACCCTAGGTTTGTTTAGGTGAATCAGATTCACTCCATTGGTGAATCAGAGTGTGTAGAACATGTATAAAATCACCATTTATTTTCCAGTGGTGCCATAATGCTAAAAGGGCTAGGATGGATTTCCACTCCCAGGCATCATTATACTACCAAGTGTCATTATACTACCACACGTTAGTATGTTATCAGGTGCCAACATTGATATCACATGATAACATAGTATAGAATGACAACATAATGTCATGCAAAAGCATGGTGCTATGTGATAGCATGGTATCATGTGACATTATGTTGTCAACTGGTACCATGCTATCACATGGTACCATGTTGTCATGTAGCATCATGTTATCATGTGACATCATGTTATCATGCAACATCATGTTATTGTGTAACATCATGCTATCATATGACACTATGATATTGTATGAAAAAATGGTGTCACATAGCATTATCATATTTCACAACACCATGTTATTGTGCAGTACCATGTTATCATGTGCTAGAAGTGTTGCCACCTAGTGGTATGGTGCCATGTAATTCCATGTTATTTCTAGTCCTGAGTGATGCCAATCAGTTACTCTAGTTACTCATTTTCATTATAAATAATGCTAAAACAACCTCATTTAACACTTTTTTAAAACTTTTTATTGTCCTAATAGCTTCCACCTCAACCTTCCTACTTCTAACTCATCCTACCTACTTCCACTTACCTACTTTAATGGTTTCCACATCCACAAAAACTTAGATTCAACCAGGGGGGATCCAAAACTATATTTTCAAAAATCTATTATGTCTAGATTTCCTCTACATGTTGGATGAGCCTAGATCCTTTGTTGAGTGGATTGATCAATGCCAGCTTAGAGGCCTAGTGCAGATACCACAATGTGATATGGATATCAATAACCTACTATGATCTCTAGTTGGGTGTTTTAACCATAGCGAGAGCCATTTCTACATCTAGTTTAAAAATAAAACCATATCCTTTGGCACCTCTCCATTAGATATAAATTATTGATTAGGTCTTCCACATTGTCATGCAAGTCATGTTAGCACTAAGGTTATGTTATTTGATGATGATAAAAATTATTTGGAATCAATCTACAAAGTGTCCATTGACCCTGATGGTAAGTGTTTAATTGTTTAATTTATTAATGAAACTGACATTTCTTAATTATAATTGAATCATTTATTATAAATAGTTTGGTATCCTAATTCAATTTCATTTTTTACTTCTATTGTCATTACAGCTAGTCAAAATTGAAGGGGGATCCCTATATAAAATATCACCAATCCATTTCTCAAATCTATTATCCATTTCTTTCAAGCAAGAATTGTGTTTCATGGATGACCATCGAACATTCCCTTCTAGGTTGTTTACTATATTCTTCATTCTCTCTCAAGTCTTGTTTTTGATCGGTGCATCATTATTTCCTAAAAGACTAGGGTATAATTGAGTTTTCCTTTCTTGAAAGACACTTGCATAATCTCCTCTTCTAACTACATTTTGGCCTTATACTTCAAGGCATTATATGAAATCCAAAATACTACTATTCCCACTACCGTTCATCCAAAAATGAAAGATAATGCTTTGTCTCTTGAGAAAGATGAAGTAAGTTTATTTTTCCTAAGTCTCATTTTTTTGCTTTATATATATTTCAAATTTTAACATTTTTTATCCTATTTTTTGTTATAGGTGAGAGTGTGTGTCTATGACATAAGAAAAAAGGTTGCAAGTAGAGGTCAACATGCTCTAGAGGGCTTTGGGGATACCCAATCCATGGATTCTTTCTTCAATTCCTTTTGAATTGTAAAATGCGTAAGAACTGATTCTATTTCATCTCCACTTCTAAGTTCCCCCAAATTTCCTTTAATGTCTTTTTCTTGTTTTATTAAATGGAAAAAATTAATATTCATATTGGTTTGTTTTTGTTTTTTTAGTTGACTCTCGTATCGTTGTTGTTGAGGATTCTTCCACACAACACCATCAATGTTTGCCATTACAACTTTATTTTTGATTTGAAGTTTGTTAGAATTTTCTAGTTAATTAACTTCATAAATTATTCATTTTGTAGCCACTTACAAAACCACCAATGTCTCTCCCACAAGTGAATTGAGACGACAAGAGCCAACTCTCATAAAGATGTCAAGAGGGGAAGAGATAACTCTGACAAGGACAATCAGAATGGATGACACAGTCACCCATATAGGGAATAATATTAATAGATTCAATTTGAATTTGCTTTGATTTTATGTTTTTGAATTTATTATTTTTGAATAGATATTTTTTTGCAATCCACCCAACATCTATCAAGAGACCTCAAAGTATGACACCACCCCCACCACCCATCCAAATTTAGAGAAGAGGGAAGAACCTCTCCCTCCTTGCACAAAGTTGAGGCATGTTGTAAATTTCTAATTTCCCAAATTTATTTGTTGGTGGTGTTTCAAATGTAGATGGTTTTACATGTTTTTAGTAGATTGATCTAGATGAGGAGTTTCTTAGCATTGAAAGCATACCCCTAGCTATTTATAGATTCAATCCATATCAATTTATTTAAGTTCCTAATGTGCCTTCATATGATCCTCCTATGGCTCCCTCTTTCCTAGTGATCTCTTCCCCACTCCACATCAATAATGTAAATGTTTTTGAGGATTTTCTTACTAGTTTTTCATTGAACAATCTAATTTCAAAAGAATTGCTTGTGAATTTGAAGGATGGTGTTATTGGCAAATTTAATTATTTAAAAAAATGGGAGATAAGGGAAAAATCTCTTATCAAAGAAATAAACACTCATTATCATAACCACTTTCAAAGACTAAATTTGTTTTCTCTTATTAAAAATGAACCCTCAAAGATTAACTCTTTATTCTAGCAAGCACAATTTGGATTGATCTTTGTAGAAAATGTTTATAATGATAGGATTTTAGTTATTATGATAAACAGGTTGGAAAACTTAAATGGAGAAGCCCAAGTATATTTCAATAAATGGGATAAAGATATCAACCTTGTTACTATTGCTCAAGCAAAGAAGGATAAAGTAGTGGTAAGTTTTCTTTATCTGTAATGTGTATTTTGATTATTATAATAACTTTGTATGTGCTTGAAACATCTATTATTTGTTGTTTGTAGGAAAAATATGAAAATTTGAAGCAAGAAGCACATCTTCTTAATGTGTATTTGAAAATGCCTGCAAAAGTATCTCCTCAACAATTGTATTGAAGGAAAAGTTGGTTCTGTTAAATATATAGAGCAACACATTGAAGAAGATAATTAAAGAGCATGGTATGGATCCCAAAATTTTATTGAAGAAAAAAATAGATTTGGATCCTACATTTCTTTCAACATGAGATGCAAAAAATGAAGAGAGGGTGATTCTTGTGCAAATGAATTCTACTATAGAGGATCTTCAAAAGGAGGGAGTGATAATGGAGGATTTACAGGTAGGTCCAGATAGAGGGGTTTCCATGGGTGGGGATGGCAAGCAGCTAGGGGGAGGAAAGTCTCAACCATAAAAATGATGATTTATCTAAGTTTATATTATTGATAATGATAGTTTCTATTGTTTAAAATAGTTTATATCAATTTTATTTGAAAAACACTTGCTTTATTAAATGATTTTTTATAGTTGTTCCAAATACTCTTATATATATATAATGTAGTCATTAAGTTTATATATTCTATGAAGAAAAAGGGGAGTAAATATTCTATAGATGGTTTTAATGTTCTAGTTGTTGAAATCTACTAGTGGTCAAGTTTAATGTTCTATGGATTTTATGGTTTTATGGTTTGAATGAATGGATATAATGTTCTTTCTAGTAGTTGTATCCCTCAATGCATTTTTTATATATTCTATGAAGAAAAAGTGGAGTAAATATTCTATGGATGATTTTAATGTTCTAATATTTGAAATGTACTAGTGGTCATGTTTAATTTTCTATGGATGTTATGGATTTATGGTTTGAATGAATGGCTATAATGTTCTAGTAGTTGTAGCCTTGAATGCATTGTTAAATTGATCTAGTAGTTATAGCATTGAATGCATTGATTGTGGTACAATTTGGAAATATGTGAACCTAACCATAGGCAAAATATTTATAGTTTTAGTAGTAGGAAAAATAGCCTATGGTACAATAAGTATTCTATGGATTTATATTTTTCTACTAGTTATAATATTGAATGCAAAGGTAGGAGAAAAAGTGGAGTAAATATTATATGGATGGATTTAATGTTCTAATAATTGATATATACTAGTTATAGAATTTGAATGCTTGGATATAATGTTCTAGTTGTTGTAGCCTTGAATGCATTGTTAACTATTCTATTAGTTGTAGCATTGAATGCATTGTTAAACTATTCTAGTAGTTGAAGCATGGAATGCGTTGATTGATTGATTAATTGCTAAATACTTGAACCCTAGGCAAAATATTTATAGTAGTTTTAGTATTTGAATATTGTAATTGTATAGTAAATATTCTATGGAATTATATTTTTCTAGTTGTACTATTGAATGCATTGTTAGTGTTATATTGTTCTAGTAGTTGTAGATTTGAATGTATTGTTACACTATTAGTGTTCTAGTATCTGTAGCATTTAATTGATTGATTGTAGCTATATATTTGTGTAATGGTACTAATGTAAATGTGTAATAGAATAATGGTGCACCATGCATGTCTAGACATAAGACTCATATACTTCAATGAATTCTATAAGGAAAATTGAAATGCTTTGTATGATGTTAATGAGAATTATGATTGCTACTCAATGAATGAAATGAATTGTGAAGATAGAATTTCTTTTTGAAATACATAGGATTTTAATAGGACAAAATATTAAATCTGATATATTGAATAAGATTCATGATTGTAACCTCTAGGTAATAGATTATAGAATTTAATGTATTTAAATAGGATTAAATAATAAATGTTTTAAAAAATAGTAATTGTTATACTTATCAAACTACAAGCCAGGCAACAAAAACAATCCTTGAGAAGCTTGCGTATCATAAGATTGATTTGAAGCTACCATGATAGTGACATACTCAATCTTGGTATTGTCATGGTCTATATAATGTTAATGAAAATTATGATTGTTAATCAATGACATACATTGCAAAGATAAATTACTATTTGAAATACACAATTTTAATAGGGCAAAAAATATTAATTCTAATGTATTGAATAAGATTTGTGAATGTAACATCTAGGAAATATATTAAAGAATTTAAAGTATTTGAAGATGAAAGAATAAGCTATATTTTAGAAAATAATAACTACCATACTTATCAAACTAAAATTTGGGCAGCTAAAACAATCCTCCAGAAACTTTCTCGTCACAAGTTTGATTCACATCTACCATGCCAGTGTCATATTTAGTCTCGATATTCTCTTCCTCTGTATTGGTAAATGTATTAGTCACACCTCTTCTTTCCACTAGATAACTCTATGTTGCCATTGCTTTGTCATATGGAAACTTGTTTATAGAATAATGTGAAACGTATAGTCTCAAGCAAGTCTCCAGATTTTTATCCAATCTATTTCTAAGTTTTGACTTCATGAAGAATAGTGCACTAAACACTCTCTCATCTTCCACATAACCCAAAATCATTATTTGATAAATTTCATATAATTTTCAATATTCAGTAATACTTTCTTATAAAACACTACTTGGATAAAGTTTTTTTTTCCATAGATGAGTAATGGCACCATTTTTTGTTGGGTCACTTAAACACTAAAATTAATCCATCATTGTAATCTCAAACTATGTTGACTAAGATGTAAGTAATTACACACTAGAAGCCTTGAGAGCCGGAGGCTTAAACATACTGGTTTCTTTTTCAAGATCTGTTTCTGTAGTTTCAATATCTGGACAGTCTGATATCTGATCAGGGATAAAATGAGGTAACTCATACATTCCTTCAAGTTCAGACTCATTGACAAATTCTACGGTAGATGTGGAAGGGATTTTTCCAAATTCCATTGTGATTTCTTTGCATTAGAGAAGATGCCAATAGACATCCTTTTAGGAGGATCATTTATAGATAGATATACGCCCTATGGTGCCACTGCTAAAAGCATAATGTTCACCATAGAAAATGAAAGGCTCAGAATACCTAGGCTCATTTATGCCACAGAACAATTTCCTAGTGCTATGACTCAGAGTCCTGAGATAATCCCTGCTGAGATCCTAGAAATTGGTGAAAGGATCAAGTCCTCTATCCGTTCGGATAATCCGCAACAGTTTTGGTCCAAGACCATGCCTGAAATGGAGATAAAAATCCTAGAAGGCAAATAGATGAAAATACTTCCGACTTCATCCTCTTCATCATAACCATCATCCCATCGAGGGTCTGTTGCCAGTACAGGTTCTTCTGCAGGCATAATTTGTTCCCAGATTTAAAATACCATTAATCTAAACTTCGTTCACATCTAAATATCTATAGAAATGCATAACAATTGTACCCATGTATTTGTGAAATAATATGTTGATTTGTTCTTGACTATTAACACTATTCCAAAAAATGGGATTCATAACTCCCGTGCCCTCCAACAACTCATCCCTTTGAAAAATTTATTTGATCTCAGAAACTAAACTTTTTGAGATTTTACTTAATATAATTCATGTTTTAGACAAAATAGTATCATATAACAAACATGTCACAGGTACATCTTCAGGCTTAGCTCCCACAACATTGAGTCTTCTAGAGCATGTGTGCATTAGGATCTCAATGCAATTTACCATGACATAAAGATGATCATGTATATTGAATTTCAAACAACTCTCTAGATTCTAAAAATCATTCCAAAGTTTTCAAGTTCAAAAAATAGGTCCATCAAAGCTTTCATTCGATGTGTAAAATATATCTAAACATTGACATACATATTTTCTCAAACATATGAATTCAATAATATAGAAAGATCTCTCTTGGGCATGTTTCAATAAACAGTTGATTTCCTTCAACATTGGAAAAATACCACATAATGTGAGTAAATTTTCTAAATATGTTAAATGACACATAAAATCTTTTATTTTTTCAACTTCCCTATGATATTTATATATAAACTCTGTCAAAGATGGATATTCCTCAAAAAATTTGTAGGTAGGTTCATACATGAAATCCATCTATTTTCCACATCTTTCAATATTTTTTTACAATCTATCACCCCAATTGTAAATTTTTGGAACTCCATGAATTGTTTTGGGTTGCTTGACATGTACGCATGTAAGTCATGAATAAACTCTTCCAATTTTGTGACATTACTTAATGTGCTAACAATATTTTAATCAATATTCATCCTATGTGTCATGCAATGGATTGGAATCATAGATAGAGCAACTAGTGTTTACAAGTGAACACAAAGACCCTTTATATGCCCCTACATCACTGATGCACCATTAGTGCCAACACACACCAACTTCAAAGCTATGGAATAATCATCCATCACATCTCTCTCTCTCTTAAATTGGCTACAACCAGTTTATGGAGGTTTTTTACATTATAATTTTCTACCATCTTATGGATAGCTAAAAGAAGAGATTGCCTTGAATAGTTTTTAAAGGTATACACATGCATGCAGATCCATGTTATGTTGTCAACTACAATGACCTCATTGATGGATAGCGAGATAAATAGTAATTTCTTAACAATTTCTTTCAAATATTCCTTCTCACCAATGGCTGGACATTTTTCCATTTCCCAAGCACTGTTATCCAACCAATGTGACTGTGGAATATCCAGAAACCTATTCTATTGAAACAAAGTTTTGTAATCTATAAAATCAAAAATGGTTCTTCCCTTTTTTAAAATGTGGAAAATAGTAGAGAACTGTACATATTTTTCCCTAAGATTGGATTGCATAACTTTTCCAAATTATGATTTTATATTTCCCCCTTTCTCAACAAGATGTTTTTTTCATTTTTGATCATTTTTGTATTCACGTGCATAGCTGACATGCATGCATTATTTTCCATTTTTCAATCTATGTGTTCTCAATATTTGTTCTTCTAGGTGCTCCACTGATATATATATTTTCCCACAATGTTTCTCAATTGTGTTTAATTTAAGTTGACTTTTATGTTCTTTTCCAAGTTTCCAATTGTAAATAATACATCTGCATTCTCTTAGAGGCTCATTACCATTTTTTGGGTCTATAGGTTATACAAATGGATATTTTGTAGCCCAATCAAATTAAAAAGACCTTCTTGTTGTCCATGTACTTCTCTTCCTTTGTCTACTTTTTTGAATGATATTTTCAACAAAATTTTATGTCTAAAAAGAACTACATTTCACTTTTAGTGTGCCTAGAGAGTATGTTCTAATGAAGTGCCCAGAGGTGTGTCTTCTAGGGGTGGAATTTCATCAATAAAATATTTAGATGGTGAGAAGTTATTAGGATTAATTATTTTTAATGAAATAGTATCAATATCCATGTCAATTTTTTCATTGAAATGATTTTTCTATTATTCTATAGTGAAAAACATTAACTGATATTTTCTTAAAAAGATTAAAAATTACTTGTATTTGAAGTGCCTACGATTTGCATAGTTTTTTTTCTTGGATTTATGAAATAAGACATGATATTGTATTTTTTCAATATTTCCTATGGTGTTTTAGCCTTGCTAGTACCTCTTAATGCTTGACTTGTGTTGTTGGGTGGTTTATTTCTATCGACTTCCTTTCTTTTGTCAGGTGGTAGGTTATAGTCACACTACATAGATCTATCATATGACACACTGCTATCAGATGCCATGTTTTTATCACATGGCACATCACTTTTAGGTGGTAGAGTGTTTTCATGAAATATATGGTAGTTAGGTGACTGGTTGATAACATATAGCACATCATTTTTAGGTGATAGATTACTTCCATGTAGTGTATTGTCATCATGCGGTAGATTCCCATCACATGATAGATTTCTATCATGTGATAGGTTATTTACATGAATTAAACTTCAATCACATGAAACCATGTTTTTGGGCATCTAATTTTCATCATGTAACATAATTCTAGCATATGTTAGGGTGTTAAAAGTAGTCCAGTGACAGAGTGCAGCCTCAAGTCTCTATCTTCACAATCTAGTAAAAAAGATACTTTGGTGGTAAGTTCATGACCTAAAACCTCTGAGAACATATGTACTATATATAGATGGTGAATTACATGGATAAATACATAATTATTTTAAATATTTGGTGAGCTAACCCATAAAAAAAATGACATCCTAGAATTTTAGGCGAAAGGGTCATATGTTGCACCCTAAAAAATTGCCAAATTCAAAATCCCTAAAATGAAATATTCATAAATTAATGAATATTCACCCCTAAAATTTACCCTGACCATATCATAAAAACCTATATTATATAGATACTTTTTTCTATTTAATTACACCTTAAGGATACGTGTGTGTGGATCTATATATTGTTGACCCCATTTCTAGATTTTATATAATTACAAAAAGATCTTAAACATGTATTGCACAAATTTTCATGTGAGACGAGTTGATGAGATCTATTTACATTCACATAGAAACATCAATCGATATTTATTTTAAGATGTTGAGGCTAAATTAGAGTTTGGTGGAGGAGGTTATCCTTCTTAAACTTGATTACCAGTAGATTCCTTATCAACCCTACACAGGGTAAAAGCCCAATAGTCTCCCCTCTACATATAGCCTACAAAAGGCTAGTTTGAAACAAAAAATTATATTATTAACTATAGAAATAAGTTATAACAAAATCATACATTCTCTTTCTTATCTTATAGATCCTATTCTTGGGAGGAAAATTTAAATTTTGGGGTTGAGATGGAGCCTTGGCTAAAAGATCTCACTTTTTTTGAGATTGTGTAACAATTTTTCCTACCACTTCTAGTTTCCTCAATTACAGTGTTTATTTCATGGCCTTAAGCTTTTCTATCTCTTTTTATACTATTTTGGAAATGTCTTCCTCCATCAGCTTGGATTCTCTTTTCTCCTTGTACTCATCATATAATTTTCCTCTAAGCTTGGTTTCTCACTTCTCAATGTCAAATTATACTCTATTGCTTCTCCACATGTTACTCAGTACATCTCTCCCAAAACTATGCATATACATGCTTCTTAATAGTTGTTCCAACAATTTATTAATCATGATTTACTCTTCATATTTATCCTACTTTTTTCTTTCAATCTATGATAGAGTTTATGTTTCATCATGTCAAAGCATAGTTAGATTGTTGGACTGATAAAATTTACTTTTCTCCAGTGTGTATCAAGATATGAAGGGGAATTGGTGGAAAAATGATACTTTGAAAATAATAAGGTAGTATGGGGGGTATGAGATGGGGTCGAGAAGATCAATATAAAGATACAATGGTTTGATATTATAGCATTGAATGCATATTTTCAAATAATTAGACATTGAGGTATGAAAATGAATTATCTATTAGGATCCTAACTAAACTCTTTATTTTTCTCTACAATGATTTTCATATTGATTTTCACAAGTATTTAGGCCACCACTATTCTTTAAAGAGATAAATTCGTATCCAAGGAAGCATACTTTGTGGCTGGAGTTTTTGTTGGATGTGTCTTAATTTTGTTTAGGTCTACATTTAGGTTTTCAAATTATTTTTTTATTTACATAAACCAAACATTCATGATAAAAAACAATATTTATATATACGAATGGACTTTATATCTATTAACAGGGTATGGATTTGCTTTTTGTATGGTTGAAAAATTGTTTTTTGATATTTAAAAAAAACTTTGATATTTATTTCCTTATTTGGATTAAACATTAGTTGGTAATATGTGAGGAATAAAGCACTGATACGACATATTAGATCAATGAAATATATCGTACAGTGCAAGTAAATAAATTGGAAAATAAGCTACAAAAGTATATACAAGCAAGAGGACACATTACACAAGAGAATACATGAAAACCTTGAAATGTCCAAAGAAAAACCATAGGTAAAATGGTAGCTTCTAGACTTCATTAAGAATCACATCAACTCTCTTCTACAATATCTCCTCCATAGGAACTTTTTCAGTGTTAACATACAAAAACTCAAAGCTTCCACTTGAAGAATTCAAGTTGTGAACCAAGATAAAATAGACTATAAGATCCAACCTCCAAGCATGCAAGCCTAAGGCTTACATGGATCCTCTAATAGGATGAATTATAATGAGGAAGCTTATGCTATTAATAATATTTAAAACATAGAGATAATAGTAAAGAGCGGGGATAAATATTCCATCCTTGGAGTGGGTGTACTATTCATGAATAGGGAACCATGCCTCCCCCATGTGCTAAGTTAAGATTTGAATGAAATCTCATAATTCCCCCCTTGACCACTCTATGTGCACACCAAAGTGTCATGGCCCACTTAACATGTGACTTGACTCTAGCATAGTGATCCTTGTCCCCCACTTTCCCATGTGCATACATGTGTGAGTCAAAAGACTCCTAAATTTTGACAACACCTAAGAGGAGTCCATAGACAAGTGGTCCCCATAAAAACATGCCTAAGTAAAAACATGTAATCCACTATCATTATGTCATCATATGCTTGACTTAGTGGAGAAATGTACCCCATTTCTCTCTCCTCCTCTTTTCACTTTAAAAAATGCTCTATGGGCCATACCACCCACTATGAGTCATGCCAAGCCATCACCTAGCCACATCACCATCAGGCCACATCACCAAGAATAATGACCATGAATAGTGACTTCACATCCTAACATACTCCCACTTGAAGTTGATAGACATGGGATTTTACCACAATTGATTATTTTGAAACCAACTACTCATTAGTGCTCTCTGTTGCCATGACACAAACCCAATAGAATTTTTCTTTCACTCCTAAAACTTCTCTATCTTACCTAGCTTTATCAACATCTACTCCTCTATAGTATATTTTAGCACTAAAGTGATAAATCACTTCTCCACACCATATACCAATCCTCTAATGAGATTTTTTCATGAACCATTCAAAACTCCCAATACATGGGAATATCTAGTTTAGTGCTCACCATGGCAACATGAGGATTCCTAATCTTGATGAATTGAATACATAGGACAAAAACATGTATTCTCCTCTTCTAGGATTCTCCTTGCAAGACAAATTAAAATTAAAGAAGTGGGGTAATTATTTTCTCTCACATCCTTGTGCATATCCATCCTTGGTTTGATCCTCCATACCACCTTCATTTCATGAGTTCTAACTGAGCCCTCACACTAGTGATCAGGTTAGGACCTGCATCCAACATGTCACAACACATAGCAAAGACATCTATTAGAAACTTTAGATCTCCATGAAGGTATTGAATATCCTTTATTACATGTGTAGTATGAACATCAACCTATATAGTGAATTATTCAAAATGTAAACCATCAACTTTCTACCTCATCTTTCTGCTTTGATCTCTCTCTAAGAGATACCACCATGTAGGAATCACACTACTCTAACTACTTGAACAATAAATAGTGCACATAGAAATATTGATATTGTTAAGGAGAGAAGATCTTATATAAGTAAAAACTAAATTTATCCATATATATTTCAAGGCTATCAACATGGTAGAAGATCACTAGACCAATCACATCTTCTAGGAAGTTGCCATGCTACTCAATGCATCACTACATCTATTAAGTTTTTGAGCATCAAGAATGCATTTGAAATGCATCATGATCTACCAAATTTATGAAAATATCAACCCATATGCCTACAATTTTAGTTCATGCATTGGTTTACCTAGCTAATGCCATAAATTTAAACACAACACTCTAGCACCCTCAGTTATATGGTCAACACCAACAATTTAATTTCAAGAATACCAGGTCTCAATTTATCTTATGCATGTAGCTTTCATCTACAAATCATAGAAACCATGACACAATTGTACCAATCACATTCCATGTAATTCATCACACTACTTAGTGCACCAATGTACCTATAGAGTTTTTGAACCTAAAAAATGCATCCAAAATGCATCATTGCTCTACCACATTTCCAAACATACGGCCTTCTCCTTCTGAGAACACTAAGTCTCACTTGTTCATCTTCACCTTCATCTTTATCTTCCTCATCCTCAACTACTTCAAAAATATTACAACTTCATGTTTTTTTGTGCCTCATTATTTTGCATATATTTTTCTTTTTCTACATCTTGGATAACAAAATGTGGGTAGTAGGATAACACATCAACACCTCTTCTATTTATTTCCAAGAACCAAAAGATCATCACCTTGCCCTACACCTCCTCTAAATGAGATGAAATTGCTCTTCAAGATGTAGAGTTTCTTCTCTAATAGGAATACTGTGTAGGCTGTTGACTTATCTAGAAAATAATTTAAGCTTTTTCCTTCAAATCTCTTGTAGGATTCTCTTTAAAAACATAAAGATATCAAGATATTCACCAAGATATCCTCCAATTTAATCCATATAGAGATAAATATAAAAAAACTAAACATCCTTTTTTAAAATCTTAACTCGATCTCTCCTCCTGTCATAGTAGCTTCACCTTTCACACAACCAGCCAACATTTAAAAACACCCACATGCATGGAGTTTTTCACCATGGCTCTAATACAAGATTTTAGGAATAAATTATTGATAATACATATTAGATAAATGAATTATATCCTATATTTAAATTAAATAAATTGGAAAACAAGTTAAAAAATAATAGATAAGTAAGAGGATACATTACACAATAGATTACATGGAAACCTTGCAATGTCCAAGAAAAACCCATGGGAAAAATGGAATCTTAAAAAATTCATTAGTAATCACAACATCAACTCTATTCTACAATAACTCTTTTATAGCAACTCATTCAGTGCTAACATACAAGCACTCAATGCTTCAACCTAAAGCATTCAAGTTATAAAAAAAGCTAAACTAACCTACAAGATCCAACCTCCATCCATGCAATCCTAAGTCTTGTATGTATCCTCTAACATGATGAATTAAAATGAGGAGGAGAATATAAAGAGAGGGGATAAAATTCACCATCCTTAAAGTGGGTGTACTATTCATGAATAACAAACTATGTCTCCCACATATGCCAAATCAAGCATTAAATGGCATATCATAATGCCTACCTTTACCAATCTATGTGCACACTAAAGTGTTATGCCCCAATTCACATGTGAGCTCAATCTAGCATAGTGATATTTTCCCCCATCTTACCATGTGCATAAATGTGGATTCAAATGATTTGAAAAATTTGACCACACCCAATAGGATCCCACAGACAACAGTGCCCCACAAGCACATGACTAGGTAAAAACATGTGATACACTATAATTATTTTCTCACATGCTTTCAAAAGACAATCCATATAACTTAGTGGATAAATTCACCCTATTTCTATCTCTTCCTCTTTTCACCTTTAAAGATACTCTATGGGCCATACCACCCACCGTGGGTCATGCCAAGTTGTCACCTAACCACATCACTAACCATCCACATCACCATCAAGCCACATTATCATAAACAGTGACCATAAATAGTGATTCATGAATAGTGACTTCACATCCTAACACAATAGTCAATGTCTAGTTATCCTACTAAAAAGAGAGGGTCCATCTCTTATGTAACAGTCTCTCTTTTGGTACTGATCAATAAACAAAATCACCTTAGAAAAAAGCTTCTACTTTGGTTAGAGAAATTTTTTCAATAAGTTCTTTGAATGTGGGGTAGTTTTTATTCAAAGCCATGGATTAGGGAGCCATATACCAATCTTTTTTATATAGAAATAAGCAACCAGTGATTGTTCCCAACTTTTACCTATGATTTAAAAAATGTTAGTAGAAAAAAAATGGATTGAGGTTTGAAAATATTTATTATTGGACACACCCTTGTTGAAGTTGAAGGCCTATACCTAAGTAGGTTCTTCTATCCATGATGAATGGAGGTATAAGTTTATTATTTAGTATATTAATTATATCCATTATTTTTACCAATCATACATGACTTAAAGATGTTGTGGCTAATAGTTTGGTAAGACATTAGGTATGATGATGTGCAAGCAATCAACATACAAAAATATGAATTATTTTCTTTATTGACATGTTTTTATGTATGATTTACAATTAAAAATATGAGTTTAGACGCTATCCATCACTTTTTATTGGATTCCAAGTGCATATAATATGTAAATTAAATAAAATTTATATGTTATGTCTACAACATTAAATGTTTTTCATTCAATGTATGCCATGTACTGCTAGTTTGTCTGGTGGAAAATCTAGATGGTTGCCACATAAGGATTTCATCATGTAAGGTGATAGTTTACAAACTTTTTTGTTCTATAGGTTATTGTTGTTTGCCCAGGGTCTTCAAATGCTTAAAATTTTACCTCATTTTATAAATCTTATATTATTTTGTATGGAATTTTATAAGAAAATGTTTATTTAGTCTAATCTCCCATGATTTTTTTTTAGCTTTAGTGACATGTATTAACACCTTTATTATGTATCTGATTTATAGCAAATCATCAATTAGAGGTTCTCCTAATGTGGTTACTCAAAATGAGAAATTCTTAGGTAATATTTTTATTCTTGAATATATATGTAGAAAATAGAGATATTATGGTATGATATCATGGCAGTGAATGCAAGTTATATGAAGAATTAGACATTAAGGTATGAAAATGAATTATCTATTAGGATTATAACTAAAATATTTATTTTCTCTCAAATGATTTTCATATTGATTTTTACAGGTATCCAGGCTGCCACAATTCTTCAAAGAGACAAATTTGAAGCCAAGGAATCATACTTTATGGTAGTATTTTTTGTTGGATGTCTTAATTTTGCTTAGTTCTACATTAATATTTTTAAATTCCTTTTTTATTTACATAAACCAAAAAATAATGACATCATCTTATATTTATATCTATGAATGGCTTTTATCTTTATTAATAGGTCATGGATTTGCTTTTTAATTGTTCAAAAATTATTTTTGGTATTTTTAAAAAACTCTATTATTTCTTTCCTTGTTTGGCTTAATCATTGGTTGGTAATAATCAATGTCCAATTGTCCTAATCAAAAGAGAGGATTCATATATTATGTAAAATTACTTATTTTGGTATCGATCAATAAAAAAATCACCTTAGCAAAAAAAAAAATTGGCTAGACAAATAGTGTCAAGAAGTGCTTGGAATGTGGGGCAGTTGTTATTTAAAGCCATAGCTTGGGGAACTAGATAACAATATTTTTGATATAGACACAAGTGACCAATGATCGATCCCCATATTTTAACTATGATTTAAAACCTATAATGGAAAAAAATGGCGTGAGGTTTAAAAATATTTATTATTGGACACACCCTTTGTTGAGTTGTAGGCCTTATACCTGAGTAGGTTCTTTTATCCATGATGAATGGAGGTCTAGGTTTATTCTTTAATATATTAACTTTATCCATTAATTTGAACAATAATACATGACTAAAAGATGTTGTGTTTAATATTTTGGTAAGAGCTTAGGGATGATAATGCACAATCAATTAACATAGAAAAATGTCTATATGAGTGATTTACAACATAATATATGAGTCTAGATGCTAGCCAATACTTTGTATTGGATTCCAAGTGTATAGAATAAGTAGATGAAAATACCATGTACTATTATTTCATGTGGAGTAAAATCCATATGGTTTCCTCATAAAGCTTTTGTAATATAAGGTGATATATTATAAACATGTTGTTTTACAAGGCATTATTATTTGCTGAAGCTCTTCAAATGCTTAACATTTTACCTCATTCTTTGAATCTTATATTGTTTTGTATGGAATTTTATAAGAAAATATCTATTTAGTCTAATATCCTATTATTTTTTGATCTTTAGTGACATGTATTGACACCTTTATATTCTATCTAATCTCTAACAAATCATTAGCTGGAAGGTTTTCCTATTGTGATTGCTCAAAATGATAAATTCTTAGGTACTATTTTTATTCTTGAATATATATGTAGAAAATAGGTTTGAATTTTTCATAGAAATATTCTTTTTTAATATTTCAAAGTATTATAAGGTCACACTCTACTTGAAATCGGGTATAATTTCCATGGCCTTAAGCATCAATCATTTTTTTTTATGTCAATAAATTCCTCATTTATTTATTTATTATTCAAAATTTTATAATTTTTTAAATAATTTTATAAATATGACATAATAAATTTATTAATACCAAATAACAATTCTAATGTAAATAAAAAATTTAGAATTTAGAATTTCTAGTTTTTAAATATTGTGGCATTCTAGTTGTTTAGTTCTCTCTCTGCTTCCCATAAGGACTTGGCACTTTGTGCCCTTGTTTCTATGGGACAAACCCTAAAAAGGATTTTATGTCATTGAGAATGTATTTATACATTTAAAATATTTTTATATGAATCCAAAAATCATTCATATATACTAAAAAATTCAAATTCAAGAGATAAGGATTCATATAATGAAACAAACAAGAACTAAATGAATAGACAATTACAACATCCAAAATTTAATTGATTAAACTCCCTTGGTAATTGGAATTTATAATAGAAGGTGATGTGAAATATGCTCATGATACATATTTTCATGTAGCACTTATGGATCCCAAGATGATAATGGTGCAACATCAACATCATCTAAAGTATTATTTGTAGGGATGAAGAAGTTTGTAAGGTACAAAACTACTAAAGATATGAGTTGTGAATTTGTTTAGAAGGTTAAAAATTATATGAAGATTTTTTTTGGGAAGGATGTGAGCCTAACTCAAAGGTTCTTGTTATATTATATTTTTTACTTTCATGAAAAACATGTTATTGTTTATCTAGGTGGAGAAGTGTATAAATTGAACTTGGGGCTATGAAAAAAGTATATATTTTTTCTCGATGTGAATGTAAGCCTTCTTTAAAATTTATTACAATTAATCATTTTCTTTGCTAAGCCAGAGTTTAAATAGTGTAAATGAGTTTATTTTTATTTACTAGACTTAAGTTTGTAGGATACAAATCTATGGGACGTTGGGCTTTTAAAGGAATGAGTATATGTGATGTATATGGCTTGAGTCATTATTTAACATGAACTATTGATTACATACTCTCATCAATAATGTTAATAATGTTGTATAGAGTATATTTGAAAGATCAAATAATGCTAGTGTGTGTGACTTTGAAGCCATAATTGAAATAAAATTAAAAATTTATCACAAAAAATATTTAATAAACCTAACCAATTTTGAAAAGAAGTTAAATTATATTTTTAAATATATAATCAAAAACATATTTGTTATATCTAAATTTTGATTTTTTTGAAACAATTAATAATTTGAGGCACCATAAAGTGAAAAATTGAACATATTATTAAAATTTCACTTGAAATTGGTTAGAAATTCCACTAAATGCCTTCAAATCACTATTTTAATAAATGCAACTATAATCTTTCACTAATCTAGAAAGTGTGTGCCATATGATGTAATTTTATATGGTTGTTTTAATATTATTGTTTGTGAATGAAAATATATTAAACTCGATACACTCGTAAAATGTATTTGAGGAATTATACCTACATTTTATAGTTATTTGGCCTTTGCCTAGCTTATGGTATTGTAAGATGCATACCATGTTTGTAATGAGAACATTGCCTATAGAATTACAAATAATTTTATTGTATAAATATTGAATGTATGTTAACATTCTTAAGTATGAGATGAACATTATCATACAATCCTATCAATTACACTAGTATATATGGTTTATTTCTTCTATTTATCCATCAATTCGAGGATGAAATGTTATTGATATATCCAAAATGTCTAAAAATTCCCATATAAATTTCCATGATTGAATAACAAACATGGGATACTTATTAAATTAATAGACTTAGGGACTATGAATTGTAATCAAATATTTTGAAAAAAAAAGGTTCTTCATGTGCATCCCATGTTAGACTTTACAATAATGATATAATTAGTGTATATGTTATAGAAGTGACACTAAAATAAAAAATAGTGGTATTTGTTATAACTAATGAATCAAACAAATTAGTAGAAATTACAACAACTAAAGTAGTAGAAATGTTGGCCAAATTTGGCCCACATAAAAGGCCTTGATTGGATATGGTTTAAACAACTGAATAGAGTTCCTGACAGATGAGTGATCTAATATTAGAAAGAGTAGATAGGATTAAAAATTAGATCCATTGTCATTTGTAATATTTTTAAATAATTTAAGCAAGCTTAAAGTGTAAACTTGATGATTTGAGGAAGCTAGACCGTCAACACATTTTGTAAGAATGAACAGGCCAATATGGTTGTACATTTGTTAAATGCACTTAGGAGGTTGACCAAAACCAAATGAATGAATATAAAAGATGATTTTATTCCCATAAATGTCATTTTTAAATTTAATATCTTCATGAGTTCTCTATCTTAAGATATAAGCTTCCAAAGTTGAACTTGTAGAGTGGGAAATGCGCACAAATGTCAAATTCAGCCCTTGTCAAATAGTCATTTGAATTAAAATGTTCTAAAGATGAAAATATGACTAATAAGTGTCCAAATAATATGATATTGATTCATATATCAATGATATGTAGGCATCTAATTGAGTTAAAAATTCAATCAAGATATATGAGACATATTAGGTCATGTAGTAAAGATCAATGATCTACATTTAACATGGGGGCCAAGGATCAACGATGCATGTTTGATCATGAAATGAAGATTTAATGGTGATTAGAAAAATTTAGATTCAATGGGTCTCAAATATCTAATGATGCATTATCCATCATAATAAATAATATTAACGATGAGCTCACATTCAACTAGTCAGTGGATCCTAGGAATGATTGAGAAGCCACCAAGTAACATGACTATGATAACTGTCAGGTAAATCGATGGTATGAATTCAATCAGACCAAGGAGATTGAAAGTGAGTATAGGGTCAAAGGGTCAATAAACTTAGATTAAGCATGAGGTCAACACATGCTGCAAGTGTAAGAGCAAATGAAATTGATAGAATATCTTGAGGATAAATTCATAATTGTCAAGTGTCTTAATCTTGAAGACCTAAATCAAGATCGATGGTTAAAATTAAAGGTCAAAGTTATTAGACTTTGACTAGAGGTCAAAATATAATTTAAAGTTGGACTATAATGGATTTTTTAGGATCAAACATCACCATTAGGAGCTATTGAGTATCATTAACACAATGAGGAGCTCAAAAAAGGATTTAGTGTAATCATTCATGATTTCATTTAGTGATAATCTTAGCTTGCATGATCTTTCTCCACCTATCCATGCCAAATAGAGTCTTAGTAACATTAATACAAGTAAGGTCTCGATGAAGTTTTAAGTGCATAATGTGACTTCTTTCATTAGTAACCTTGGACTTAATCATTATGATCCCTTCTCCACTCCCCCACACATCCCTTTCACTCTCTATCATCCCATTCTTCTATAAATTTAAGATTTGAGATCATGATTATTATACCTCTCTTTGGTATGACTAGACTTTACCAATATTGAGCTTTGTAACCTTTTGAGATGAATAAAGGGCTATGTTTAGATTTCATTATGCTAGTATAGTGTGTTAAAGTCAATTTGATTTACATATGTGTTAGAAATCTCTCCCTTGTTAAGTCTTGATCTCACCTAGATACTAGTTTATCTTATTATGCAGGTCATGTTTAGTGCTTAATGTCATTTGATTGAAGCCAATAAGATGGATACATTGATTGGTTAGTGCCTTGAATCAGGCCTTTATATAATTTCCCTTAGGTTTTGATCAATTGGTGAACCTCTACATGAAATATTGATGCATAAGAGACTTCAGAGTTGTATATTTAGTCATTATTTTATCTCATTAGTGTTTTAAAAGCTAAAATAAGAGTGGATGAACAATAATTTTAGGTGTATGACCAAAAATAGTTTAGGATTTCCATTTCAATTATCTTTATCTCCCTTTTTACACAATTAATTAGTAGGTTTTAGTGGAAATGAGCTAAGTGATACATCAAAGGATCTAGCCTCATTAAAAATCCTAAAGGTCTAACCCAATATTAGGTAACCAACATCTTAGGGTCATTCCCATGTTGGACTAGGTTTTAGTAGAGGACCTAAACATTCCCCTTCTCATCTAGGGTGTAACCTAAGCCTCCAACAAGAAACATTAGATAAAATGGGTGAAAATTCCCTTGATCTTGATGAAGTTGTTCTAGTTGGAGTAATAGTGGGGGGAATAACTATGGTAGTTACAAAAACATTAGGAATAGTTCTTGTCAATTGAAGTTCTAGCATAAGTAGTAGGCAGAATATTATCTTGTCTGATTTTTTTCTTTAGTAAAAAAATGATCTGTATCTTTAAAATTATATCATCTTGATCTTCATCATGAATGTGAGGAGGACTTGGACTATGTGTTCCAAATATTACCTATGTAGGGTCATTGTGGAAGGCATCAACTATGGTTTCCTCCTCCAAGTATAATCTATAATCTTCCTTCTCCACAAATTCATTTACATATTTCTTGAAAAGGTCTTCCTATAAAAACTCCTCTAATGTGTCTAAATATGTAATGCCCAATGATGCCCATGAATAATGATGAGGTATCTAATATTTTTATGTGACCTTAGGGACCTATTGAGAGGTATGAAAATACCTTCCCACATAGGTTACCACAAGACTAATAGTTGTAATGTATACTGTGGAGGAGGATAAGGTGAATGTCTAACCACTAGTCTTAGATATGGTAGGGATTTAGTTACTATTGGTGTAAATAATAGTTGTAATGTATACTTTGGAGGAGGATAAGGTGAATTTATAGCCACTAGTATTAGATATGGTAGGGATTTGGTTACTATTGGTGTAAATGGAAAAGTGATTGTTGGAACCAAGGGTACCCCTAGATTAATATAAATATCTTATTTACTTATATATTTTGGATTTTGGAAGTTCCTAAGGATATTTTAATTCAACTATTCATTAATCTCTTCTTTTGGCTCATCTTATTTACATCATAATTTTTAATATAAGAATCACATTAAATCATTTGAGCAACTCTCTTGGACATCCCTACACCTTTAATTTTAATTCACACATAGGAGTTGTTGTCAATATTAACAAAAATATAATCATATCCATATTGCACATCGAAATAGTTAGTCTTAAAACTTCCATGGATTTTAATTATATATTTCACTATGATTCCCCTTGGGTCCCAATATCTAAATTCAGCCAATTTGAAATTATTTTTGAAATAATCCTATGACTAGAAAATTTGGCTAATTTTTCCTAGTGTTGGAAATGTTATCTTCCTATACTGAGGGGCATCTTATGAAATTTCCTAGTTTTTCCTTTTTATTTTTCTCATCAACACTGTTAGATGATTAGTAAGTAATTTACTATTCAACCTACTTCTCGAGGACTAGCCTGGGTAGATAAAATGGTGCCACCAATATACCCTCTACTCTAATGATTGTATGGTCTAGATAATACCAGTAATCACCCAATGACCCAAGTGATCTCTTGATCTCTATAGACAATATTGGCATTGGTTTTTCATTAATTTCCTTATACACCATTGGATAAAATGTATCTACTATTTCTTACATATAGACTCTATATTTGTAAATGTGGTAATGATCAAAATCATCACCAATTCTATTTTTCCTTCTTGTTTCTTAGGGAGATGTGACAAAAAATATTAGGGTGCCATAGATAGAATCTAATAAATATGAAATCATATATGAAATGTTTTGTGGTCTATGCATGTGATCCTCTAGGTTTTTAAATTGTAACTTATAATCTCTCCCACTGCTTCGATCCTTTTTCCCTCTAAAATTATGGATAAAAGAGGAATCCATATATCATCAACATAGGTTATATATGGGGATCCATGAAATATACTTAATAAATCCACATAAATACTAATGACAGGTCGAAATTATGTAATTGGGACCATTTTACTCATGGCAAACTTGTTGGGATTCTTATCCTAACTTCTCAAAGTGTCCCTAAGTTATTGTGTTTAACCACTCTATAATTGTTTATTGATTATAAGTCCTATATGGTTTCCTAATTCTATAATAATTTTCAAATTACATAGTATATATATAGTCCAGTGGTTGGTTTTTATCACTCTTATGAAAAATATCCTTTGTGCATGTGCCTTTCATAAAAAATTAAAAACTAGGTCAATGCAATAAAATACCTCTAGTTTAGCCATTGCCTTGTGTAATTTGAAATTTTTTATGGAGATAAAATCATATCTATATTCTTTCTCACTAAGATTTAACTTCTCCTCATCAGTATATGGTTGAATAGCTTCCACCTCTACATAGATATTTGAATAGTGATGAAATTTTTTGTACAGAGCAATTGGATCAAACTCTGTATCAATGAATTCTTGTTTGGTTCCAAAAAAAATATTTAGGGAGTTGGTTCTTGGTTCTTGATTTCCATTATCATTCATACTAAATTATTTTTTCAATTAAAAAATTAGGGCCTTTTATTTGTTATGGATCTATGGATAGTAATTTTGTAAGGTTAATTAATTTGCAAATGTAATTTGATTTGGTTTGAAACATAATATATGGTTCATATATAAGTTCTTAATTATTTGTTGAGATCTCTTCTACTCATGAAAATTAATTGTAAAATAATGGTCATTGTGAAATATCTATCAAAATTGAATTTGGTTTTATATGTAAGATTTTGTGGGGCTTTGTTACACATGTTTTAAATTATCATTACTTTTGATTACTTAGTCATCTCTTTAGATTTTAATTTTTATATTATTATTTTATATTTTTCATGATATTTCTTAGTCATGATATTTATTTTTCTTATTCATAGTTGATTGTGTCCATATTGAAACATAGCCTCTAACTATGCCATTATGGGATACGTCACATCTTTTCACTTTACCACTTGGTTTATACATATCATTGGATCTTTGGGCCATGTTAATGTAATGTTGGGGTTTTTTTATTTACTTAAGCATAAATTTCCTTAGGAATTCACCATAGTGAATAAAATCCTAATGTGCTAGCACACTGGTATTTCATACAAGAATAAATTCTCATGCACTCACCCAAAGCATGCAACAAGGGATCAGTTCCCTTTGGTTTTATCATGTGAGGGTAAACTAATAGATAGGGGTGATAAAACAAATACACATTACTACACTCATTATATAATACATTTTAACACATTTATTAGTAAATGATCAAATAGAAAAAGACACCATAAATGGGAACTGTGACCCTAAACTTCATTAACTAAACAAAAACATATAAGATAACTAACAACATTATCTCCATATTCATCAAAATAATAATATTAAAGTAGCAAAATTTCCATTCATCATATTGATAGTGTTTAAAATATTACATAATTATATTGTATAATGCAACTCACTCAAATAACTTTGTCAATACTACCCAACTAAGTATCATACCAACAATATAAACCACATAAAAAAATCTTATAAAATTCTATCTAGGGGTATTTATAGTGGTTTTTCTTGATCATGCAGTTACAATCATCAAAACACTTGAGTCATAGTAGCCAATTACATATATTTTTTAAGGACCCATGCCTTTGCACCCCTATATTTTCTCTTTAGTGTTGGATCCTCATCTCAAAGATCACCTATCTTACCATGGGTCAGGGCTATATTTATGATTGACTTAGTCTCTTTCATCCCTATAAATTACTCCCTAATTATATCCTACTTCCCATGTGATTGCCAAGGTTTCCACTAAGTTTCAGTCCTTCATTCTTAGGTTATCCATTTATTATGCACATTTATTTTGACTTAGTCCTCCTACACCATGGACTTCCACACCATGATATTATACATTGTGCCTCTCCATGCTAATTATTCCTAAAAGGACTTAGCCAAAATTTGGGGTTTAATATCACCTCACACTATGCCACTAGTCCATCCCAGACTAAATGTTGGTCTTGAGCCCCACCAAAAACTCTAAGCTGATCTTATGGATCTTCTTCTTTGCACCTTCCTAATGGGATAAGGTGTTTAACAACTTGGTCATTATTTCTTAAATTGTTTATTTTATCTTCTTAGTCTTCTCAAGTTGGTCGAGACATCTCCTATCAAGTTTAATTAGATACATCCTCCCATGAAAACTAATAATACATATATAAAATATTTTTAGGCACTCCCTTATGATATAGGGAGAAGAGGGTCATGGTTGCATTGCTATTTTCTATTCTAAGAACAAAGTCATCAACTAGATCCTTCCCATTTAAGGTATCTCACTAAAGTATCTCAACATCCATGTCTTTACCTTGGTAAATATCCCCAATGTTGTGCCCACTCATTCCTAAAATCAGTTTAGAACCATCCCTTTTTTCACAAAGTATATCTTCAACTTCCTCATGTGCCTCCTTGAGGGTGGTCTATTTAGGCCACACTAGTGAAAGTGTCCTTTTAGAGTCAAGATTTAATTGTTATTCTTATATAATAAATATTTCTAGGGTCCCTTTTTAAATATCTATTTTCTCTTCCACTTCAATGTCCATAGGTGCCATCATCTTGAGTTCTAAGGGAACAATCAATGTTTATAACACAAGGCCTTAAATTTGACTAGATAATGGATTTTTCTTCAATGGTACTTAGGTAGACATTTTCTTTTTTGAAGGTTCTAGATGACTGCATGTGCCAACATTGTGTTCTAGTCACTTATGCTTCTTTTCTCATGTTAGTTCTAGAGGGAGTCTCTCTCTTTGACACTCTGCACTCCCTAAATATTTATTCCCAAAATTTAAAATGTATAATAAAGAACAAATTGAATTACCCACCAAATTTTACTAAAATTTAATGTTAGTTTTGTTTGACTCCATCTTTTCCCTATATACTTATTCCTGGGATATACATATAGTTGGCAGAGGGTGTGAGACTTCATGCCATTTTTTTCTGTAGTAATATTCATCAGTTGTGTATCATATATCTAGTTGATGGCATTCATGAAGTATCATGATGTGAAAACATATGGTATCTTGAGCGATGAAAATAACTCTCTAAAAGGATCCATTTAGATGTGTGTGAGGGAAAAATGTTACTTAAAAACAAACTTGGATTAGTCTTCAACCTATGTAGGTAGGTATTTTGAAATACATGAATCATTCCCAAAGGCTTCCTTCATCCTATCGTACCATCCTTCCATATTGTCTTTGTGGGATGGGTTGATTGGTATAGGGTATGTGAATGCCTTATCCTTCTCTATGGGGGACATATTCTCAAGAAAGTATGCCTATTTCAATTCTCTAAAGGTGTGGTTAGGTACACAAATCTCATCAAACACCATTAATAATAGGAACATGCCCCATGTAAACCTTTACTTGGGTAGATGGTGGGATTTTTCTATATTCTCTCTAATTTTGGCAGTGAAATAGTGTACCCAATTATACTTTATTACCTTGATGACCTGTTGAGAAACATAAAGGTGGGACATATACACTTATTATCACCTATCTCTACCTTCAAAATTGGTCATTATGATACACATGGACACTTTGAGGGTGGTACATTGAAGACATGTGATGTGTTTGGTGTGGCCTTGTTTTTGATATTCAAGTGCCATGGCAGTGTTTTCCATTTTATCCTAGTCCTCCAAGTCATAGACAAGGTCTGCACCTAAGCATTATAACCTTGTGACTTTGCTTTTTTTTAACATTATGTAATTCTCATCTAACACCCAAAAAAAATATGTAATCCTCATGCACGTGTGAGATCAAAAAATTCATTACTTTAATTGGATTTCCATAGTAAGGAAGATTGAATAGTTGGAAGAGGCCAACATGATTTAAACCATTGAAAATATTTAAGGCATACACTAAATCACTCCTAGTGTTTTGATGCTTTACCCTATAATCACATTGTATCTCTACTTTAGTTTTAGGTTGGTATTGGTTGTAATCAAAGGCATTTCAAGTGAGCACATTGGACACCTAGTTTATCATGTGTTGTACCACCTCTGAGTACTACATCTCTCAAATGATTAATAGAGGTGGAGGGGGAATAACAATATTATTCTTTTCCTATCATGCCATTTCCACCTCTATTTCTCTCATGTGTACTCTAATTTATTTATGTGTCTCTTTTTTGATCAATATAGTCTCTCCACCCATACTCAACTCTTCTTCCTCTGGAAGCATAGATAATTTTTCACGTCATTGGGCATTTTTATTTGTCCATATCACCCTTTATGGATCTTGAATTTTTAGGCTAGAACATAAAATATTCCCAAAGGAATACATGATTACTTATTTGTCTTACTTTGCCTTTTTGTTTCAATGCCCTTCAATGGCAAACATTGACCTCTGTAACTTGCAACTCTAAAAATCCACACATCCTAATAAATCTCCTGACACTCTATCTATTCTCTTCAACTAATAAACTTTTCAAGACATGAAAATAACCTAAATTTGTTACTTTATTACACTTATCTGTAATATTGGAAATCACATTTCAATGGCTCAAATATGTTCTTTTGGCTCTATGAGTTCAAAATCATAGCAATAGTAAAAAGTGAAATGACCCATGTTTAACCTTTTATAAGATCAAGGGGGTAACCTAAGTTTACTACCCCTACCTCTACCATCACTTTATAGAATAAAATTGAATAATGGTATTGCCAAAATGCAATTTTCACACACTCACCATTACCATTACTCTCTTTGTATTACTTACATGTCCCATCCCATAATTTTTTCAAAATGCATGATAGTTGTAAAGAATTTGAATAGTATCCATTCCAAAGGAAGGAATAAATCTTTACCTCATTTATCATATATTTATGAACCACATATTTTGTACATTTTTGTCTGTTCACACTTCTACGTACATGCATTTTTTTTGACACACATCCCCATAGACCATACCCTGGCACTCCATACACGTAATACCCAT
>JARHVA010005281.1:147500-157500 GCA_037957365.1 Torreya grandis
AGATCAAGGTTTGTAAGAAAAGGCTTGAAAAGGTGTTTTAAGGTTTCTTGAATGTATAGAATGAAGAGTTATCTACCTGAGAAGGTTTTATCATTTATCATTGGTAAATTTAGCTTCTACATGAGATAATAAGCTATTAGTAGTACATGAGGAAGGATTATAGCTCAAATTTACAAGCATTAGATTCTGGAAAGAGGATCTAAGTTTTATGAATGATCATTAAGACTGAAAGATGATATAAACCCTCATAAAACCCTAATTATGACCCAATGTTAAATATATTATTCTAAATAGCTAAGAAAAGTTGGATATGTAAATACAAGTGATTTGATATTGAATTCAAATTTCCCAAGCATCTCCAAGTGTGATTGGTTTATCATTTGAGTGAGTAGACCATACAAAAAGGCGTTTATCTTTTAGAATTTTTTTGTAGAAGATAGAGTTGATCGAGTAAATGGTAATAAATGGATGAAGATAAAAGTGTGAGACTTTTGTTTTATGTTCATGAAGATTTATGGATAGGTTTGAGATCTTAGATGTGTAAATTTGGTAATCAAATTTGGTCAGGCACTAATAGACTCTGTGGTGCAAACAGTAAGAAAATCAAGCAAAAGTGACGATGATTCTTGATGTTTTTTCATGTAAGAGTGATGAATCAAAATGCATGATGATTATGTTTTTTTATTTAATAAACTAAACATGATTTCTAAAATATTTTAATTTAGTGCATGTGGTTAAAATATTGAAGCCAAATTGGTTTATATGGCTGAGTAGAGTCTATGAGAGAGAAGGTCAGAAGATTGGTCCATAAGACTAATAATTCTCATTATATCTCATGATCTAATTGGTTGAGATTTATCTAAGGATGTTTATGATCCTTTTAATTCATTGAAATCCCTTTAATATAATCAATCATGTGTCCAATGTTCATGTTTCCTTGACTATGTTTTGGAGTTAATTGGTAGTTCTAAGTGAACATCTTGTAAAGGAGTATTTAAGCCTATTTACCCTTAGTTGAATAATCATATGAAGTTGATGATGAACCTAAGGTCATGATGTTAATGAATATATAATTTTTTTCCATGTTTTTCTAGAAATATTGAGTATATGCCTCAAATTTTTAAGATAGATTTTATGTATATGCATAGGCCTTTTATAAGTAGTGATTTAATCAAGGGTTCAAGTGGTATATTGACCTAAAAAGTATTATAGACCTAAATTAAATTTGGCTAAGGGATATTGGAGTGGAGTGTAAATTTTTTCTTCCATATGAGGTTTTTGGATAAGTTTAAATAAATATCAAACAGTAACATGTTGTTTATAATACCTATTAGGTCTCAATAAGCCTAAAAGAGGAGTAAGGGCTAATTGATGTATGGTTGACTTATTGTAGTGATTGATTCATGACTAAGTCATGTTATTTGTATATTATTTAACCTATCTATGTTTTACCTAAGTGATTTGAATATGTAGCCAACTTATAAGGATATGATGAAGTGACTTGTATAAAATCAAGGCATTTTAACCTATTTTGGTAAGCTTAGAGGGTATGTTGAGAGGGTACTTGTAGAGAGAGATTAGAACATGAAAAGTGAATGAAATGTCTCATTTATGAGTAGGAGGTCTTGAGGACTAGCATAGACATCATGAATATCTAATAGATATTATACAAAAGAGGATCAAGATCAGAATACTTAATCAATACATGAAGAGGGATAATGGAGCAAAGAATGATGAAGATCAGTTTGAGAGGGACTAAAGAGAGTGAATAAGGCTAAAGGATAGTTTGAGAGGAACTAAAGAGAGAGATGAGATGAAATATTATATTATCATCTATTATATAAGCAACAAGGGTTTATGAAGTTGATCAAATGATTAGGTGGTTGAGTTGTTGTTGAGTCATTGAGGGGCTTGGTATCTCCTTACAAGTTGGTGCTTATTAAATTCAAGTAGGTGCTAGGTAAATTAGGGGTTGGTGGTCCTTACCATATTGGTGCTTAGATAAATACTTTCAATTTGGTTTTTGATCTATTAGGGGTTGGTTCTTCTTATTGAGATGGTTCTTAGCTAAAGACTCTTTTAAGTTGGTGATTGACAGATTGGGGTTGGTGCTCCAAGTTGAGTGGGTGCTCAAGTAAACTTTGATGTTTATCTTATAAGATTTTAGTCCATTTGATTCATTAGTGGTTTTTCTTCCCATAACGGGTTTCCCATGTATATACTATGTTCATGTGTTTCATGCTCTTATGTTTTGCTTCTTATTCTTGTTTATATGTACGCACTCGTTAAAATGGTTCATGTATGAATACTTGAATTTCAAAGAATTTTTTTACAGACTGATTCGCCCCCCATCTCAATAATCTTGTTTTGAATAATTGGTATCAGAGTTGGTCCTTTGAAGCAGGCTTGATAGCCTAAATGATATCCTAAGAATCACAAGATGTCTTGTGATCATCAAGGAGAATACAACATGTATGATAAAGAAGTATTATATGACAATGAATAAGGAGAAGTTGAATTTAAACTTGATTATTTAAAGAAGAATATCAATGATCTCAATAGTCAATTAGAATATTTCAACACAAGATTTAAATCAAAGGAATATGAGTATATTCAATTGAAGGTTGAACATGTACAAGTAATAGACAAAATGATCAAGTTCAAGAGAGAGCATGAAAACTCAAAACTAGTCAAGAATATCAACATAAAGAAATAATTTAGGAAACCCAACACAATAATGGATAAGTATTTTTTGAAACATGGTAAGTACAAAAATATTGTTTGCTAAATTTATCCCAATATAGGACACATTTCTAGTTTCTACTCTAATAAATTGGAAAATCCTACAAGATTAAATAAAAAACATGAATATCCTAGAATGTACAAAAAGGATCAAACATTGGTATAGAAGCCAAAAAAAATTAGGAAAAATCATATTGAACCCAAGAATCAAGATGGACCATTTGCCAAGAAGGAATATAAAACCAAAGAGGATTCCATGATAGCCCATACTGCCTTTCACATTCAAAATGAAGGCATGAAATGGTATATAGATAGCATTTTTTCAAGCCATATGACAGGAGACAAAAATAAATTTATCACATTAAAGAAGAATGATTTAGGACTAGTTAGTTTTGAAGACAATACAATTGTTAATGTAGTTGTCAAATGTGTCTTAAGTTTGGATAATGGAAATACAAAGACCTAGAATGTGTTGTATGTGGAAGGTTTGAAACATAACCTACTAAGTGTAAGTCAAATGTGCACTGAAGGACACACACTAACCTTTCATGACAAATGATTTAAGATAAGAAGAGCCAAATTAGGAAGGCTAATTGTCAATGCCAAGAGACCTGAGAATAACTTTTATCTACTAAATGAGATAAAAACAAAGAGATGTTTCATGATCAAAATAGATGAAATTTGGCTATGGCATATAAGGCTAGGACACCTAAAATTTGATAATTTGGTCAAAATTAACACTAATAAATCTGTGAAGAATCTATCCAAGATCATCAAACCTAAAAACATTCTTTGCAAGGCATGTCAACATGGTAAGAAAATTAAAAAGATGTTCAAGTCCAAGGATTACTCTACCACAAAAATGCTACAACTATTTCACACTGATCTCTATGGGAATATTATAATTCAAATAATTCAAGGAGATATCTACTTCATGTTACTCATTGATTATTAAACAAGAATGACTTGGGTTGCATTCCTAAAAGAGAAATCAGAAGCTCTTGACAAGTTCAAAACATTTAAGGCCCATTTTGAGAATGAGAAAAATGGCAAGATCAAGTGCTTAAGAACTAATAGAGGAGGAGAATTTTCATTCAATGAGTTTGAGTATTTATATGAAGTTCATGGAATAAGAATACAAATATTAGTAGCCAACACACCTTAGCATAATGGGGTAGTGGAAAGGAAGAATAAAATAGTTTAAATTATGGATAGAACTATGTTGCATGAATGTATATTATTTTAAGGATATTATAAAGAGATAATTAACAATTCTATTTGCATTTGGATAGAGGAAAAATAATAATAAATGGTAACAATACTCCTGATGAACTATGGAAGTATAGACCTACAAATGTACAACACTTTAGAGTTTTTGGGATAAAATGTTTCATCAAAAGAAAAGATAAAAACTTGGGTAAGTTTGATTCCAGATCTGATGAAGGCATATTCTTAGGACACTAATCAATGATCATCTTATAGATGTTACAACAAAAGACTACAAAATATAGTGTAAAGTACAAAGTAAAGGTTGATGAGACATGAAAATCTCACTCGTAGTCAAAGAATACTTTAGAGAAGTTGGACTTCAAGAATGATGAGTAAACTATAGAGGTTGATGAGGAGGAATAAGAATATAAAGAGAGACAGGACTCAAAAGGACCTTCAAGATAGATTTAAAGAGACCATCCTGAATCTCAAGTCATTGGCAATAGGAATTCAAATATGCAAACAAGTAGAAGATTGGTAAGTAATATAAATTAAGAGGATGTTGTTTTATTATCTAAGATTGAACCTAAAAATCTTATAGAATCAATAAAAGACAAATTTTTGATAGATTCTATGAATGAGGAGTTAGATAAAATAGAGAAGAATCAAATTTGGAAACTAGTTCCTTGACTTAAAGACAAAAATGATATTGACATGAAATGGGTGTTTAGAAATAAGTTGAATGAAAATGGATAAGTCACTAGGAACAAGGATAGATTGGTATGCAAGGGATATGTACAGGTTGAATGGGTAGACTTTGAGGATACCTTTACACTAGTATGTAGATTCAAGGTAATCAACTTATTTTTAGATTATACATGATTCAAATGATTAAAAGTATACTAGATGTATGTCAAATTTACCTTTATGAATGAGAATTTAGAAGAGAAAGTGTAAATTAAGAAACCTAAAGGGTTATCTCTAATAGATAACAACAAAGACTATGTTTTCATATTTAAGAAGGATATTTATGGTCTAAATCAAGAACTTAAATCTTGGTATGCTAGGCTTGACATGTATCTATTGGATCAAGGATTCAAAAGAGGAGTTATAGACATTCATATATATATCAAGATATAAGATGACCATCAACTGATAGTATTTATTTATGTTCTTGTGAAGATGCTTGGTTAAAGTAGGGATTGAGGTATGTGTATGGATTATTTCTATTAAATGAAGTTTTTTTTGCCAAGAATAGTGAGCATTATTGCTGTATGAGAGAAATAATAATAGAATACTATTTGAAGTATGTTCTGATGATAGCTTGACTAAAATCATTGAGAATATGAATGAGTAATTAAAAGTAAATATATCATGTTGAAATCATATTGTAATTCTTTGTCTATACCTTATGAGATGGTATTTGTATGTGGAAAGAAGTAGTGATCTCTAAAGAAGAACTATGTGATACAAAGTTCTATGTAAGTAGTTCTAAAGATGACCTAAATGAGCTATGAAGATTTGAATGCTCCAAAGAGAATTCTCTAAAGAACACCTGATAGTATATGAGCATGAGAGAGATTATCTTAGGTGTTGAAGACCTAAAAAATAATTGAACTTTTAGCTCTGAATATTTGTGTAATGCAGCTCTAAATATCTATGTAATGCATCTCTGAAGATACTACATTCAAGCTACAAAGATATATAAGTAGCTCCAAATGATTTATGTTTAAGCTTCAAATAAGAGTGAATGTATGATCTTTCTTGATCATACATAAAATATATTGGAACATAGGAAATTTCCAAGGTGAAGACTATAGTGTGAGTAAAAGGTCAGATTTTAGGCCTAATAAGACTTGTAAATCAAGGCTTAGAAAGCAAGAAGAGAGATGGTGACTAGATGAGGTAACATGATCATTTTACATAGAATGAGTGATCAAGTTAACATTGGTAGAGCTAATTCAATTTTTTTAAAGTATGTTCATGAGTTTTCAAATCAAGGTTTGCAAGAAAAGTCTATAAAAAGTGTTTCAAGGTTTCTTGAATGCACATAATGAAGAGTTGTCCACTCGAGAATATTTTCTTAGTGATAGTTAGCATGTGAAGCTTATGATATAGATACTAAGATATTCATGGTATATGAGGAAGGATTATAACTCAAATTTACAAGCATTATTTTCTAGAAATAGGAGTTAAGTATTATGAATGATCGTTAAGACTAGAAGATGGTCTAAACCCTCATGAAACCCTAACTGTGACTTGATGTTGAAGATATTATTATAAAGAGATCAGAATATTTTTATATGGACATAAAATTTATTTTATTTTGAATTAAACACTCCCAAACATCTACAGGTGTGATTAGTTTCTCAGTTGAGTGAGTAGAACATATAGAAAAGTGTTTGTCTTTTAGAAATTTGTTGTAGAAGATAGAGTTGACTAAGTCAATTGTGTTAAGTGGATGAATATAAAGGTGTGAAAATTTTATTTTAGGTTCATGAATATTTATTTATATGTTTCAAATATCAAATGTGCAAAATTGGTGTTCAAATTTGGTCAGTTGCTAATAGACCCTATGGTGCAGATAGTAAAAAAATCAAGCAGAAGTGAGAAGATGATTCCTAACATGTTTTCATATAAGAGTGATGCATTTAAATACATGATTATTTTATTTTTTTCTTTACTTACCTATCCATGATTTTTATAATCATGTAAGTTAGTGCAAGTGGTTGAAATATTGAAGTTGAATTGGCTTATTTGTCTTAGTAGAGTCTATGAGAGAGATGGTTAGAAGATTTGTCTATAAGACCAATAGTTCTCAATAGAACTCATGAATTGATTGGTTTATATTTATATGAGGGTTTTTAAAGATATTTTCCATGAATTTTAATACATTGAAGATAATCAATCATGTGTTATATGTTCATGTTTCCTTGACTAGGTTTTGGAGTCAGTTGGCAGTTTTAAGTGAACATGTTGCAGAGGAGTATTTGAGCATGTTTACCCTAATTTGAAGCATCAGATGAAGTTAATGATGACCCTAATGTCATGAGGTTTATGAATATATACATTTTTTTCCATGGTTATTTGTAAAAATTTAGTATATGACTTAATTGTTTAAGACAAAGATTTATGTATATGTGTAGGGCTTTTATAAGCAGTGATTTGATAAAGGGTTCAAATGGTAGCTTAACCTAAAAGGTATTTTAGACCTGAATTAAAGTTATTTAATATATATTGAAGTGGCATGTGACTTGTTCTAGTTATTTTTTGGACAATCTTCAATAAATATCAAAGGGTAACATGTTAATCAGACCTATTAGGTCTCAATAATCCTAAAGGAGGAGTAAGGGTTAATTGATGTATGGCTGACATATTCTAGTGATTGATTAATGACTAAGGCATGCTATTTGGATATTATTTAAATTTATTCATGAATGAAATAATCAATTTGGATATTTATCTGACCTAGAAGGATATAATCAAGTGACTTGTATAAAAGCAAGGAGTTAGGCCTATTTTGGTAAGCTTCAAGGGGATGTTGAGAGGGTGATTAGAGAGATCATAAGAGGATAATAAAATATATAGATCATTTTTGAGTATAAGGAGGTAATTTAGACCAACATATATTCCATTAATATCTAATAGAGATTTTTCAAAAGAGGATCAAGGTTAGAAGACCTAATCAAGCCATGAAGAGGGATAGTGGAGTGAAGAAAGTTGAATATCAGTTTGAGAGGAACTGAAGAGAACAAAGAAGGATAGTTTGAGAGGAACTAAAGAGAGTGTATAAGTCTAAATGATAGTTTGAGAGGAAATAAATATAGTGAAGATCTGAAAGAGTAGATCAACATCTCTTGTAGAAGCAACAAGTATTTCTAAGGTGATCAAACAATTAACTTGTTGATTTGGTTATAAGTCATCTAAGGGGTTGGTACCTCATTGAAATTTGGTGGTTGATAAATCCATGTGGGTTCTTGGTATATTATGGGTTGGTACTTTTTTCTAGGTTGGTGCTTAGCTAAGTTGGTGCTTGATAGATTAGGGGTTGGTACTCCTTACTGAGTTGGTGCTTAGTGAAAGACTCTATTAAGTTTGTGTTTGATAGATTGGGGTTGGTGCTCCAAGTTGATTGGGTGATCAATTGAATATTGATGTTTGTATTATAGGATGATAGTCCATTTGATTCATCAGTGGGTTTTATTCCCCTAGATGGTTCCTCACATATATATTGTGTTCATGTGTTTCATGATCTTATGTTTTGATGCTTATCCTTTCTTAGATGTACATTCTTGTTAAAATGGTTGATGTATGGTTAAGTATATTTTAATGAAAAGTTTTGAATATTGATTCACCCCCATCTCAGTCATCTTGTTTCCAACAAAAAGAGGTACATGTCAAAAGTTACAGCCTCTAAAAGTTTATCCACTTTATTTGGATCACTATCATCCCCTAAATCACCTTGAAATATTTCACTAGTTACATGATATGTATGGCCTTTTCCTTCCCCACCACTTCTCCATTACTCAAGTTCACTATTAAATTGAATGTCTCCTTCATATATATTGAATTTCCATGTGATAAGAAACACACATAATCATTTTTTGGTTTCACCTCCTTTAGATATATAAGATTATTGTTATTTAAAAAATTTACTCTCTTTTAGTTTAGACAATCCCATTTGATGAAAACAAAAAATAACATCATCTCTAGCATAAATTTTACCTTGGCAAAACTACTAGTTATACATTATATTAGGTTTGTTCAACAAAAAAATATTTTTTCATAATATCTAAAATTACCCCCACTAGACAAAAACAAAAATCTCACAAAAATAGTTTCAACGAGTTCATATCTAGCTTGATTGATACAATGAACTATTTTTTGATTACTCTTGCATCCATATCTATTAATGTATATCTGAGGTTTATCATACTTTCTTTGTATGTACTTAAATTAGAGGATAAATGATATATATTTTATAAAATTCATGTGTACACCATCTTGGATTGATTCAATGATTTTCATTTGTTAAAATAATAGACATTTATGAATATTTACACTATGTAATGTTGTAGAAAAATAAAATAATTAATGTGGGGACTTATATCACATAAAAAATGGCTCATTGATTTTCATTTAATAAAAAAATTCCTGAATTTTTATTTTAAAAGAGTACACATTCATAAATTATTAGTAGAAGTTTGATATTTTTATTTCATCTCATAAAGAAACAAACACCATTAACCTAAACCTATCTAAATAACAATGCACAAAACAAATGTGAAAACTACCATATAACTAAAAATAATGTTCCTACATGCCCTTTTTTTCTAATACCACTTATATCTCACCCCTTTGCCTCTTAAAATATAATTAAGATCAATTTATGGTTCACATTTAGTTCCTTAAATTTACTTATCTTTATATGTAATATTGATACTGAAATAACATGGTAAGACAATGTACATGTTATTTCCTTGGAGCCCAAAACTACTCTCACTCCACACCCACACACACACACACACACACACACACACACACACACACACACACACACACTCTTATACAATTATTATATATTATTTTATTTATATATTAAATATATTATAATTTAAAATGATATTTTTATACTAATATATATTATATAAATTTAATATACTTAATATATAAATTAATAGTTTTCAACACAAAATAGTGGCCAACAAGACTTTGTTCTCTACTTGCTCTTTTTAATTAGAGCTTAAAGTGGTAACTAACACTAATTCCCAACCAATGGCTCCATCTAATATATTTAAGACAATATTTGATGTTCTAATGGAGTAGTGTCTTCAAATTAAAGGAGCTAAATTGTAAAAATAAAACACAAATAAAAATGTACCATCATGTTCAATACAAACACAATGAATGACTTGTAGTAGGAACAATTATGAGGGCTAGTGAATTTCTTTCCTCAAGTGTTGAAGGATTAGGGCTAATGCCATCTAATCCCTAATATAACATACATGAAAAAGGGTTGGTCAACAATTAGTTAAGCATTGGTCAAACA
>JARHVA010005281.1:165000-245000 GCA_037957365.1 Torreya grandis
GGGGGCTAGAGATGAGGTAAATAAGGGATAAAATGTGAGATAAGGGTATTATCGGTAAGGAAGGGTGTATAGATACACTGATCAAGACAAGAAACTTAGATGATAGAAGAAAGTACTAAAATAAGTAGATGATACCTATATGATGCCAAATAGATGATAATGAAAACCTAAAAGGAGTTGAGAAAGATAACAATACTTCAACCTTCAAAAGTCACATGGATAGAGCTTCACAATATTAGATTCATATATAAATAAAATAAGAGAATCTAGATGCAAATTTTTGGATCCTCATCTCGTTCAAGAGCCTTGCCTTTATAGAATAAACTTGTTAAGTGAGGATTGAACCTTACGAAAAAGTTGCTAAGTTGGGAGGAGATGAAGTTACCTATTTTTTTCATATTTAAAAGTTGATTTTAAATAAAGTTACCATTTTGGAGGATGTTATTCTTGAATAAAGCTGGAAATGCTTTTAAATCTTGAGGTAAGTTTTATGACCCCAATCATCGATGGTTAGGGGTTAAACATAGATGGTTATCCTAATTGGAGACAATTGAGGGGTCATGAGTAAATGGTTGAAAAGGTCCTAAATTAAGTAATGTGTTTGGAGGGGTTTTTTGACATAATAAAGCTAAGTGCTAGTAGATATGGTGGTCTATAGGGTCGATCAAGGGTTCATAGGTCAAGACAACATCAAAAACTATCATTGTATAGTTCTTAGGTGTTTAAATTTTGCCCCTTTTTATTATGTAGATTTAAACAAGTTGAAAAATAAAAATAGGTGGTTGGTCAAGGTGTAGGTGTGTTTTCCCCAAATGTGAGAGGGAGAAGGTGTTCCCCCTTAAACTAGGAGTCAATGAATATGGTTAAATTAGGTCAGGGTTTGATAAATGGTAGATGGTAAGTCATGAGATGGGTGACAAAGGATCATTAATTTGAAACATAAAGTACACATAAAATGTGATGAAGTGAATTAGACAATATTATGCAAAGACAAAAGTTGCCATTATTGGTAAAAATAATTTTAGGTTTTAGGATAAAAGATAATGTAATCACTCTACAGTGGTGGTCATAGTTGATCAGGTTAGTCATATCAAATTTCCTAGAGAGGATCAGTGTTTTCTTAGGTATCCAAGTTAGGAAGTGCTCCTGATAAAAACATAAAATGGTTGGGTGGTGCACAAGGTAGTCCAAATTTAAATGTTCAACATGGCAAATTTTGTCGATACGGTCAAAAAGACCAAAGCAAGGTTATTGTAAAACATGAAAATAGGTGGGTTCCAAAAGGCACCAATGTGGAGGTGGACATGGATAAATGGGTGGGTTGGTTGGGTAGGGTGTGGCCGAGCTGAATTTTGATGCATTAGGAAAGAGGATGATACCTACATAGTCCCATGAACAATATATCCAATCATGGACATTAGGCCAAATGTAGTTCTTGGGAGGTTGAGGGAGAAGGTGATTCTCAAATACATCAAGGTGAGGTAAAGGATGATAAAAGTGTGGTAAAAAAATAAAAATAAGAACCCTAACTAGTAATGATTATGATTAATTGATGATGGTTAAGTAACCATTGATGGTTGGGGTTGTCAAGTGATGTGAATCCAACTGGTGATGGTTGGGGTCAACCATTGATAGTTGGGGGAAAACCCTAAAACCATGGTAAGAAAAAGGTCAATAAACAAAGTTTTGTCCTCATTTGCAAATTGGGCCATCAATGATTTATATGTTCTATATGTTTTATGCGAAGTGTGCTTGCTAGTGCATGCATTTTTGGTAAGGTGTTGAGATGAGGTTGGAGTGTGAGAGGGATAGTGGGGTTGAGATGGACATAGGAGATACTAAGGGATAAGTGGATATGCATGGATTGAGGTGGCACCATCAATCATGAAATTAGGTAGGTCATGTTTGAAATTTAAAATAAAGTGTAGTGTGTGAATTGCATGTGAAAAATTAAACAAAGGATGGTTTTTGAGGAAATTTAGATGTTACTAAATGTTGGGCTAGGGTTTTGGATTTGTAGTGTGTGTGTGGAAAAGAAGATGTGTTAGGAAGAATAGGGTGTTTTTAGATGTATTTTGAAAGTGTTAAGGTGGGAAGATTTTTCATAATAGAATAGAGGGAATTTAGGGTTGTGAGAAGAGGTCTGTGGGTTTAGGCTCATTACCTACAATCACCTAGAAGTGATCATTAGTGGTTGAAGCTGACTGGTGATGATCAACTAAGGGGAAAAATGACCCCAAAGGGACCATCAATAGTTTAGGAGAAGCAACGATGGTCTAGTGGTTAGGGTAGGATGCCCAAGTTGGAGTAGATAGGAGATAGGTTGGCGTGTAGTTTTGCGAGATTTAGAGTGGGTTGGAGGTAGGTTAGGGTGTAGTTTTGTGAGAGTTGGGGTGGGTTGGAGGTAAGATGGATGGCGAAGGGGTAGAGAAAATAGGGTAAATTTTCAAGCTGGTCTAGAGTTGTGTGGGAGAGATGATTGAGAAGTGAGATTGGTGGAAGTAGGAATAATCAAAATAGATTGAGGTTTAAGGAATAGGTGGGTTGGTGAATTGGAAGATATAGGAAATTGGTTGGGTTATAAAAGCAATAAGTTGTAGAATAAGGGTTTTTAAAAATATAATAAGTGTTAAAAGGGTAGATTGAGATTATATTTAAAATATAGAGGTATTACATAGGGTGTTTTACCTACCTCATTTGTGATTATAGTCATGTGATTAGATTCAGTTATGACATTGAGTTCCATAGATTTTTATAAAGGTGAGGGATGCCATGTTAATGATAGACTAGCATCACATGGAGACTATAGGTTTTGGAGGGATGTAACATTATAAGTGCCTTCTTAGGGATGCCATAATGATAATTTCCCTCATTAAGAGATGGGATTTGATGAATAATACCTTTTAGTTATCGATAGGGGAGATAAGTATCCTATTAGAGGATGTTCACCGGATCACATGTCTAACCATTCATGGTGATCTAATCTACCATATAGAGGGGGATGAGATTAATGAGTGCATGGTGATGCTATATGAAGATGATAGAGATGATACACAATTACACTTTAGAGGGTTCAACATTAGGCCATTATACTAGAGAGCTCTAGGAGGGAGACATTTGTTGACTATGGTATAGTTAGTGGTTACCTATTCTACATTGCCAGATTATGTTGGAAGGAGATACCCTAGTTTGTTGTTGGGGATTTTAGTGAAATTATTTTTGGGTGGAATAGTGTTTGGATTGGTATAGGTTTTATTGGTGTAGATATATAGAGAGATATGGGGTTTAGGGTGCATAGGTGTTATAGCATTAGTGTGGGATTTGTACGCACATATGGGTACTAAGACCCTTAGGCCTTCTAATAGAGAAATTTTAGCTAACATATTATGTAATTGGATTTTAATGATGGAGGAGAGATGGGGCTATGATAGTTATTAGTGGTGGTTTGAGAGACATTGAGTGGTTTAGTGGAGATTTGGAGGGTTTAGTTGTTGGTGACATAGTCTAGAGGCCATATTAGACTTGGCCAGTATAGGTTGGGTATAGGTTCCAGACCCTATCATTATAGAGCTAGAGATGGGCCTATAGGAGGAAAGATGGGGAGATTGAGTACATCCCCTTTGAGTTGGTGTGACATCAGTTTGGGCTAGTATAGGATATCCCTTAGGATTTTATGCGATGAAGGAGGAAGGATGCAGAGTTTTATTTCCTAGAGCCATAAGCATAGGAGGAGGAACTTGATCATGAGGAGTTACTTCTAAGATATGGGGATGATGTAGGTTACACAAGTGATTATACTACTTGGTTTTAGGGGAGGTACATAGCCATTGATATTAGGTTGAGAAATGGAGGTTAGGGGCCTATGGATGTTGACCTAGTAAGGAGACTAGCTCATGGGGATCCACAAGTAGAAACAACATTAGTAGTAGCACATGCCCATATAGAAATATTATAGGGGTATATTTCCACTCTTTAAGGTCATCTAGGAGGAGTTACAATATAGAGAGATCATGCCTAGGTCTAGGTTACTGCTTTACAATGTTAGATGACCATTTTCTAGGGACAATTGACCACAATGATAGGAAAGTGAGACAATGTGACGGTCTCATTGGGGATAGTGACACAAGAGAGGGACTCCCTATGGTAAATTAGTAGAGTTGGAGTTCCCCCAATATTTTATACTTAGGCTAGATATCTAGAGACCATACAAGAGTTGTGCTATTATGAGGGCATTGTGCTGGCATAGTGTCCTAATGAGCGATGATGGGGAGAGTACTAGATTAGATTGGCAGGTGGAGCAGTAATTGTGGCCCCAAGTTAGTGGGTGATGGTAGTGGGTCAAATGATAGGGACTCCACTTAGGATAGGTATAGGTAGTGGGATAGGTGTAGGTGTAGGAGGGGCCAGTGGTAGTGGTGTCCTAGGATCATGATACACATATTCTAGACTTTCGTTTATGATTTTGATACTAGCCTACATGCTAAAGATGTGATATGTATTTATGAGTGATGTGTGTTTGATGTATAAACACATTTTAATTATATATATATATATGTGTGTGTGTGTATATATACACACACATGTATATATGTGTGTGTGTATACACACATATATGTACATATACATACATATGTATATATATACATATATTTGTATGTATATATATGTATATATATATATATCTATATATATATGTATATTTATATGTATATATGTATATATATGTGTGTATATATATATGTATATGTATATATATATACATACATACATACATACATACATACATATATATATATATATATATATATATATATATATATACACACACACACACACACACATATACATATACATACATAGACACACACACACACACACACACACACACACACACACACACACACACACACACACACACACACACACACACACACACACACACGATGTTTTAGATATATGGAGATGTTTTCTGGATTTATATTTTGATGAGATGGATTCTTATGTCCTAATGATGTGCTAAATATGAGTGATGATGTTTTTAGATATCATAGATGATGATTATTGTGTAGTTGTGAATATTTATTTTGATGTAATGTTATGGATTATGGATTTTGTTTAAGATTTGTTATGTGATTGATGAGGAGTATGATTGTTTGGTCATTGATTATACTATTATTTTTCATGATAGTAATGTTGATTTGATTGATGAATAGGTTTATGGGATAGTGTGAACGTTAAGATTTAAAATAACTCTAAGAAAATGTAATACTTGATTAATGGATGTTGGGTTGGTATAGGTAGATGAAACATTCACATACACATTTTAGATAAGAAAGGGGGCATGGTGCTCTACTAGCAAGAACCAAACAATATGAATCCATAGTTGGAATGTCTTAGTAAACACAAACCTATCAAATGCATCATAGCATCATGCTTTATTGAGAAAACTAGTATCTTGACCACTTCATGTCAAGTAAGCTCATAATCCCTTAGGTTCATTGGGGATATAGGTGATAGTTAGGGATATAAATTTATGGGTAGATTAAAATGAATTCTTTAGTGGAATGATTGGCTTTTCCAAAGGTGACCAAAGAACCCTAGCAGATAAGTCCATGCCATTGGTATATTGTATAATAATGTGTAGACTGATCAATTTGGGAAGTCTATTTATGTTATAAGAGTTGATTGCATCTTAATTGGATAGTAGATAAACTAATCAATGTGGTAAGTCTATAATTAGTAGATATAAGAGCTGATTGTAGCCTAATAATTTGGATTTTTCTTTATTGCTTTTGATTTAGAAGTTATTGAAGATGATCAATGTGGGAATCTTATAATGAATATTTGTTTTAGCCATCCATTGAGGGAGTGGTCTAAGATTTTATTTTGGCATAGTTGTCCTTTAAGGGAGAAGTCTACTTTACAAAACTTTTGATTTGATGTTGTAGTTGTCCTTCGAGGGAGAAGTTTTCTATATATATATATATATATATATATATATATATATATATATATAGGCATGGATAGGTCTATTTAGGTTTGAAAGGTCTACCCATGTAGAATCAGGATCTAGACATGGAAGGTTTGTTAGATAAAAAGGTTTTGAGAAAACACTAACCATGGGATTCCATCTATGAAAAAGATAAAAAGTATCCATGAGAATCATGTTATGGGTAGATCAAGGGTACCCATATTTAGGATTAGGTTATTACTATGATAGATGGATTATATGGTTATTTATAATCAATTGATCTCAAAAGAGATGGAAAGGAAATGAGGATGAAGGTTAATGAACTAATGGGATGAGCTTAAGTTAGACATAGAAGTGAGTTTGAACCTTGTGTTAATAATGAAAAAGATGCAAATATGAGGCATTGATGGGTTCAAGTTTTGGCTTACCCTTGAGAGAGGACAAGCGATAATAACCCCATCCATACTTATGGGTTATAATGTAAGGTATTAACTAGTTAAAAGAAAACTTGCCCTTCTTTGTCTTTTTCATGTTAGTGACATCTTGGTTTTCCTTAAGGATGAGATCTTTGATGTTGAATTCTCATGTTTTTAGATGTTTTATATATACTCATTTGATATGCTCTCGATAAATGCAAAGGTGATTAAGGGTAGCAAAGCGACATTCATCAAGAAGTTCTAAGTGTGCTAAATATTCTTGAAGATAGTCACTTTTAGAAAGAATCTCATGTAAGGATATGCAAAGAGATGGGATTTGGACTTTAAGAGGTAGAACAGCCTTGGCTTCAAAGACAAAAGAGAAAGGTGTAGTACCTGTAGCAGTTTAGATACTAGTGTTGTAAGCCCATAAGGCAAATGGGATATGGAGGTACCAATCTTTACCTAAAGCACTAACTACCTTAGTAAGCATTTTGATGAAGGTTTTGTTGGTAGCCTTAGCTTATCTATTAGCTTGTGGATGATAAGGTAATTAGAAACTTAGGTCGATACCAAAAATGTCACAAAGTTCTTGAACCTTTTTGTTTTTAAAGGATTTGACATTATTAGTGATGTTTTTGTGAGGAACATCAAAGCGATAAATGATGTGGTGGTTGATAAAATTAATGATTTTTTTAGATTTGATTGAGATTAGCGGGATTACTTTTACCTATTTGGTGAAATATTCCATATCAGTGATGATATATTGATGTCATTTTGAGGAATGTGGATTGATTTCTCTAATAAGATCAAGACCCCATTGTGAAAAAGGCCAATAGTCATTTGATACTTGAATACCATGAGGAGGTGCATGATGAAGGTTAGTATGTTATTGAAATTTGATGCATTTATTGACATAGTCACAATAATCCTGATTGAGTGTGGGCTAATAATAACCTAGGTGAAGGATATGTTTAGTAACAACCAAACCACTAAAGTTCCCCCCAAAGATGCCATCATGTGCTTCTTTGGTGGCATGAGAAGCCTCATTGCTACAAAGGAAATGAAGGAGGAGACTGTCAAAACGTCATTTATAAAAAATTTCCCATAATATTAAGTAATGAGAGGTGCTTTGAATTAAATCTCTATGAGCATTTCTAGAAATATCAAAAGGGAGGATACCAGCATTAAGGTAATCAAAGATTTGATCATACCAAATGTTTGAAGATGATGTTTCTATTCAGTAAATGGTATAAAGATTAAGACTAAGGTAGGATGGTGTGATGAAATGGTGGATGGTTAAAAATAGTTTAGAGTTAGCAAGTTGAGATGGAATTTGAGACACAAGGGAAGCCATTATGTCCACAAATTTTTGGTAGAAAGAGGGACCGATTGGATAATATTTCAGTTAAATGACACTAATAGTTTTTTGAAAAGTTGTTTGTACTTCAGAAGAATGGCATTTTTGTATTGATAGGATCTTGTGACTTAGTTGATAATAATTTGAGAGTATCCAAAGATGTTAATTATTTTGATTCCCAAAGCTAAAGCGGTTTGGAGACCTATGACCAAGGCTTCATTTTTAGCTATATTATTGGTGCATTTGAAATTGAGTTTGAAAGGTAGGGGAAGAGGTTCCCCATTAAGGGGAATGAGAATTATGTCGGTGTCCCCACCATTTTGACATTTAGAGCCATTAAAATACATAGTCATTTGGTACATAGGTTCTTCTAAAGAAAGGATAGCTATAGACTCATATAGAAAGGTAAGATGGGGAGTTTCATTATCAAGGAGTGGAGCTTCAAATAGTTAGTATTTAATCACCTATCCCTTAATGGAATTTTGTGGAAGAAAATCATGATCAAAATTCACTAATAGCATGAGCCACTTATCCATATGTTGGTTGTGATATGGCTTGGAGTGCATATACTTGAGGGTACCAATGTTAGTTATGACATACGTTTTGTGGTTAAAAAGATAGTGATGAAGTTTAGAGGTGACAATAACTAAGGCAAGGAAAAGTTTTTATAAATGGGTGTATCAAGTTTCATATTCAATGAGGGTGTGGTTGATTTAATAAATGGCTTTCTCCTTAATTTGGTCATCATGATGAGTGAGCATGGCCCCCAAGGAATGATTGGTAGTAGATATGTATAGATAAAAAGGTTGATACTCTTTTGAAGGAATAAGGATTGGTGGATAGAGAAGATATTCCTTAATTGCATTGAAGGCCTATTGACATTCTTTGGTCCATTTAAAGGTGTATTTTTTAAGGAGGTGGTGAAAAGGATGACAGTGATTGGATAGTTGAGAGATAAAGTGGTGTATTGATTAAAGTTTGCCTTGTAGGATACAAAGTTATTTTAGGTTAGTAGGGGGAGGCATTTCTAGAATGGCTTATACTTTTTTAGGGTCTATTTATATTACATGGAAGGAAATAATAAATCACATAAGTTTTCCTGATAAGATGCTAAAGATGCATTTATTTGGGTTGACCCTGACATGATAATGGATAAGTGTTTTAAATATGATAGTGAGAACAATGGGGTGATCTTTATGATGCTTGGATTTAATGAGAAGATAATCAACATAATCCTCAAATATTTTATGATGAGGTAATCAAATATGTAAGTCATGGCCTACTGATAAATGGATTTCACATTCTTCAAGCCAAAGGGCATGACATGATAGAAAAAATTTCCCCATGGGGTGATAAAGGATGTTTTATGTTGATCTTGAGGGGTGATCAACATTTAGTTGTATCCTAATAATCTATCCATAAGGGATATAATTTCATGGCTAGTAGTGAGATCAACAAGTTGGTCTATGTTAGGTAGGGGAAAATCATCTTTGAGGCATGCAAGGTAAAGATAATATAAATCCACACAAAGGTGGAGTCCCCCAGTGGGTTTGGTAATATGAATAATATTGGAGACCTATTATGGGTAGTCAATGGGTTGAATGAAATTAATGGATAGAAGGAATTGAAGTTTTTCTTTAACAAGAAGAGCTATGCGAGGGTACATATGATAGAGTTTTTGATAAATGAGCTTAACTTTGGGATGGGAAACAATGTTATGAAGAGCAATGGAAGGGTCAATGTCTAGCATATCCTAATAAGCCAAGCAAATGCTGTGCTATGGTCATGAAGAAAAGATTGATAGTCTCATTGTTCCTTTAAGGTTAAGTATTGGCCAATATTGACAATATGAGGGTCCTCCTGAGTGCTCAAATTAACTTATATGATTGATTCATTTAGCATTGTTTGGTTTTCAGAAGGGATGACATTTTGAAGAGAAGAGTCCCCTATACCCAAATAGGTAAGAATAGAATTGTCATCTTGATATTGGATGGTGTTAATGGTGGGTGAGTCATTTGTAATCATTTTAGGGTGGATAAGAGGAATGGTTTTGATTTGGCCTTCTCATTGATAAGTCAAGGGACCCAAATTGACAATGTTGATAAAAAAAATTGGGTGGGATGATGTCGATGTCATCAAATTAGAGAGATGGGGTTGATGAGGGTAGATAGTCATCAAAGTGAAAAAGAGGGTTTGACAAGGGTAGAGGTTATTCAAATTGGAAAAGTGAGTTTGGTAGAGGTTCTTGGAAAAGCGGAATTGGTGAAAGTAGAGATTCATCAGTTTAGAAAAGTGGGGTTGGTGAGAACTAGTTTTGGTGATTTGGGATCTTCTACGGGAATGTATCCCAAGCCAAAGAACTCATGAGGTTTTTGGGTTTTGACAATGGGAAGATTGTGGGGTACTTTTTCATAGAGGCTAAACCCAAACCCTTTCCAAGTGCATCAATGAAGGTATATTTGGCCAAAGGTCACATTGCCAAGGTAAAAAATGTTGGAAGTGAATGGCTGAATATAAGGCATGGTAGTGGGAGCAAGGAGTGGTTTATCAAGTCCCCCATAAACAAAGTATTTTATATTTTTGGGAAGGCTAAAGGGAACAAGGGTAATAATATTGGGATCATAAGATGGATCATTTTGAAGGTTACTAAATTCATGTGGAGAAGGGAAGGCATACAAAGCTAAAATTCAATATTACCCTAGCATAAGACACTAAAACGTGGATTGGAATGGGTGTTCAACCAATATTTAAGATGAATAGATAGTTGAAATAGTTGATGCTTCATCATTTTTGAACATATAAGTGTTGGTGGGTTGGGTTGACATGGTGGCTTGGCTAGAGGTTGGTTGTTAAGAGGGTAAAGATGGAATAAAAACATCATTAGGCTCGTATGTCATATTACAAGAAACAAAGGGACTTGGATCAGATTTGATTGTAATTAATTATCCCTCATTTTCAAATTTGACACATCAATGAAGGGATGCATCCCATAGTGCAGATCTAAGGGAGACTGAGTAACACATTATATTGAAATTTTCCCTCTACAACATAAAATAGTTCAAGAATAGTTCGAGGCCATAAACAGATGTGGAGAAAAACTATTCCCAGAGTGGTGGCCAAGGTATCATTTAATTACAAAATAAATATCAAACTTTCCAACATGATGTTTTTAAGTAGTTGGAGTTGATCATAGGTGTGGGAAGAGATGATATTGATACTCATTCCAATCATAAATCTTTTGACACATGTATGATTGATGGATGTTGTGATAAAAAGAGAGGGATCAAGGTCTTCACTATGATATGGTGGAGTTTTAGACTCTTGAAAGGTGATCATGGTAGCATTTTGGATAGCTCTGAGAAAAGATACAAGAGGTTGGGGATCATCTAGTTGAACCTTTATAGAATGCAATGCTTTAATTAAAGCTTGATGATGTTGAGGTGATGTGCTAATTAAGTCATAAAGACCCATTTTGGCTAGAATTTACTGAAGTTGTTTTAACACGAGGCATTAGATTAATGGAAAGGTGTTGGAAGAAGGATCTCCTAAAATGAATACTTTAGGTTTGGATGGTTGTGATGGTGAAGGTGAAGGGGTTGTTTTTTGGGTTTGGTTGGTTGGTTGAGGAGTTGAAGGGTAAGACCACATAATGGTTACCTTGGCTTTGCCCTTTTCATTTTTTTGGATGAATATACCCTTATCCTTTTGTTGGGTTCAAGATCGAGTCACCATATGAATGGTATGAATGATGGGACTAGTTTCTTGCTTCGATTCACCTTCATCACTTTTTGGTGGAAGTAAAGAAGTAAATGATTTGTAGGTGGATTAGATAGGTGGTAAAAGAGGTAAGGGGTTTAAACAAGGTTCATCCAATAGATCATCCTCCTCCAAAATTCCATAAATGATAGTTTGGAGAGCTTTACAGTTCTTCATATCATGCCTAGGGGTCCTATGGTAAATACAAATCAGATTGTCATTGAATTAGGTTGGCTTTTGGCGAGTGGGGTCAAAATCCTTGATAGGTGGTAAGCTAAAGGTAGAAGCTTAGAATAGCCTTTATAAAATAGTTTTTAAAGATTTTGATAAAGATTTTGGAGGTGATGAGTTTGGATTTTTGGTGTAGGAACCTTATTGGGCAAAGACTTCTTGATAGGAGGTGTGGTTAGTGGATTGAGCTTGGCTAGTAGTTCAAAAAGAATTGGCTTAGTTATAATTGGTTTAGGATTTGGGGTCTAGATGATGAGTGTTTAATATATGGGAAAGTAGATGGAAAAAGGTTGGTAAGGAATGATGATGAACTAGAGGATTGGGTTGTTAAAGGAGGAGAAAGGGGAGATGGTTTCTTAGAGGAAGAGTAGGTAATAGGAATGGTGGAAGGATGTGGTCCCAAAATAGAGGGTAAAGGTGAAGGAGTCAGTATGGTCCTTCCTCAAGGTTATGGTCTAAGTAATACTTCCTTCTTAATGGGATTAATTAGATTAGGTCTTGGTTGGGTTAATGTGGTTAAATCCAATCTCAAAGGAAGGTTAGAAGGATTGGGCATGGTAAGGATCCCCAAGTTCTTGATTAGATTGATAAAAGAAACATAGGGTGACTTGAGAATTTTAGGTGGGGGTAATTGAGATGGTTCCATGCTAAATTTAGGAGGGGTAGTTGGTGGAGTTATAACAATAGGCTCGAGAGTGGACTCAAGTCGAGTATAGGTTTTATTTTTATTTTGATATGAGAGTCTAAGCCAATGCCAAAATGTGGCTCTATTAAAGTTAGGTTTGGAGGTGAATTCCAAGCTTTGAACTAGTTAGGAAAAAGGTTTATAAATGGGTTGTGTTCCTTGATCATTAGTTTAAAAGCTTCTTCCCTAAGCTCTTTGGGGAAAAATAAGGGGTAGTTTTAGGGTTGATATCTTTGGTGGATGGTTCTAAAGGTGATAAGGCAATTATCTCTTGGGAAATGGTTTCGAAGGGAGGTACTAATGGTTTAACAGGAGAGGTGGGGATAGTAATTTCTAGTGGAATAGTAGGTATAGCTTCCTCCTTGGTTTGGTATTTGGATTAGAGGAGTGGATAAAATGGTTGATATAATGGTTATATCCTTAGGTATTTCCACCATAGGAGGTGTAGATAGAACTATAGTTTCATCTAAGGAAGTGAAGGGGTAGCTACTTCCTCCATTTGGGAATCTAAAGGAATAGGTGGTGGTAGGTTATTTTCTATTAAGGTGATGACTTTTTCAATAGTGGGTATGCTAATGATGACATTAATTACATGTACCTCATGCGAGTTGGAGGATCCAGGTTGGCTTTTATGATGTTGGATGAAGGTGAATGATTTGGAAAAGGTTTTTAGTAGATATCAAGAGATTGGTTGGAAGGGGCATTTGGGTTAGAAAACACAAGCTTCCCTTTATCAATTTGGTCCTGGACAATGATATTAAGGGTATTACATCTATCAATATCATGTCTAATAACCTGATGATAATCACAATGATCATTCTCATTGTCCCACCTAGGAAGGGGACAAGAAGTATCAAATTATTGAGGGGGCTGAATAGGTGGAAGTTGGATTAGATTGTCTTTAAGTAGTTTTTCCAACACTGATGCATAGGATTCTCTAATCAGGGTAAATGGTTTTGAAGGAGCTCAGTTTTGGGTATATTTTTGGTGATTGGAAGGATTATTGGTTTTAGGTGTTTGGTTGATGGTTGAAGGAGGTGTAGTTTTGAGAACAACTGAGTCCACCGATGCTTTTGATTTAAAACTAGTTAGGTTTGTGGTTTTGGTGGAGGATGACTCAATGGATTTGAAACTAGAATTTTTATTTTGAAGCTTCAACTTCCCTTCATCAATAATACCATTTTCCAATTTGCAATACAAAGTGAATGTTTCATCAAAGGTCCTAAAGGTTTGGACTTGAAGAGTTGGATCAATGTGTTTAGCACACCCTTGAGAAAATAACTTGATTAATTTAGTTTGGGGTAATGGGAATGTGATTTGATTAATGAGGCCCTTCCATCTGGCAATAAAATCAATAATGGATTCATCTTCAAATTGTTTGATGGAGTATAGTAATGGAAACCTTTGTAGATATTTTTACTGAAAAGTGTTCCAAAAAGGTTTGTTCTAATTGAGAGAAAGAAAAGTTATAATGAGTGAGAAGGGAACTATATCAATCAAGGGAAACCCCATATAATGGCATGGGAAAGGTTCAGAGGAGGAGAGCATCATCATAAGTGATCAAGTAGTAAGCATGATAGAAATCTCTTAAGTACTATTGAGGATCCCCTTTACCTTAGAATTTAGAAAATTTGGGAAATTCCCATTGAGAAGGATAAGCATGGATGGGCACAAAGGGGTGGATAGGCTCATTACAAATTTGGACGTAAGATAAAAAATTGGTTGAGGTGAAGATGGATGACTACGAACTAGTCATTTTATCCATGAGCATTTTGATTACATTAGGTTGGTATTGAGAAGATGCATAATTAAGAGGTACATTTTTTTGGGGTTGGCTTATAGCAATGTATGAATAGGAAGTGGATGGTATCAAAGAAGTAACATACTGATAAGTGGTGCCAAGGGGTTGAGATGCTGGTATATAAGAACTGTTAGGTATGAATGGTTGGGTGGAGGGTGGTATATATCCTTGTGGGTTAGGGGCATACTTATAAGTTTTCATAGGCACTTGTTGAGGAAAGGATGTGGTTGGTATGGTTGAGGTAGCAAGAAGTTGTGAAGGTTGAGGTTGGGTAATTACCCTAGTGCTAATTGGGGGAAAGTTTTGAGGTATGAAGAGCATTAGGTTTTGAAATGGGATTATGGTCAAGGGATTGGTTACAACCAGAGGTAAGTTAGAAGCCAAAGTGGAAGATAGTGCCATAGTAGATGGGGTATATGTGACTAATGGTAAGGTTGAACCCACATGGCATGTGACAGGAGGTGTTTGGTTGGGAGGGGGAATGTTAGTTTGAGTTTGGAATGATAGGATGTTGGAAGAGGATTGAGTCAATGATTGGGTTGAAGTGGTCCATACCATATGGTGGGATGGCATACCAAGAGAAGGATCAAAATAATGAACTAAGGTAGAAGGGGCACAGTGAGCTAAGGTATTGAGGTAGTGTTGTAAAGCCACTAGATTACTGTCAAGAAAGGTACTAAAGTCTAGATCTCCTTCAGATATGATTAGGATTCTATAAGGAGAAGGTGGTGGAGGAGAATGGTGAGGTGAAGCATGAAGAGACTCATCAACATCTGTGGTATAATCCATAGATGAAGAAGGTGGTGGTTGGTTGTCTTTATTTCTCACTTATTGTCTGGTTAAAACCATATGATAAAATAGGGAATGTTATTGCATACTCACACCTCAAACAGAGAGTAAACCCAAAATAATTTCAAATCAATCAATACATACACTAAGAAGTTCCTTTTAACCTTAGGATTACTTTTAAATCACTTTTGACTTATGCCTTAAAGAGTGTAATAAGGGAGGTTGGCTTACAAAATAGGTACTAAAGAGGAAGTCTATGGATGGTTTTAGGTTATTTAGGTGCTCAGAAGGAAGATCTGTTTTGAAATTTAGTACATGGCTTGGTGTTGGGGCTTGCCCCCTCACTTCATAATCCCACAGTGATAAGGGTATTAGGTGCTAGGCCAAGATATATTGAGTCCAAAGTTTATACTCAACCATAGAGCTAAGTTGGTTTTCCCCTAGGTGGTGAAATCCAAGTGGGATATTTGGGAGGGGGTAAAATTGCTGCCAGGTGATGAAATCCCTATTGGTCCTTATCTCAATTTTGATATGTAAATTATTTTTTGGTTTGGTTTTGTGTCTAATAAAAAGTGTGAATGTTATGATAAGATTACAATGCCTCCTAAGTTACTAGGTGAACTAAAATCATCAAGAAATCAATGAATGCAAATGGTTGATTTTGAAACCTAAAAATAAATGCTTTCATTTGATAAGAAAATAATTAAGGAAGAAAGGGAACTAGGGTCCCATCAGGCATGCTAAAATATTTCAATTTATTTCTTTCATTTCTTAGTTTTGAAAATAGATAAAAGAAAGTGAGTATTAGGGTGTGTGGATGAATACCTGGTATAATGTGTGTTGATCCAGATGAATGTGAGGACTCCTTTTTGGCTAGGAAAGAATACCTATAAATCATAAGAAAACTAGAAGAGGATTTGTTAGATGCTAGGTTGAGTGGATTGCCTAACGTATGCTAGATCCAAGAAGCACACAACTTTCTAAGAGGTTATCAATCCAATTTTAAGACAATTAAGTTGAAATTGATGTAAGAAATGTATTTACATTCAAATGATAAGAAAGTAAATATGTAATAAAATAAATAACATGCCTATTTGATAGAAGATATAGCATAACAGGTCAATACCATACACAAGTATGTCAAGGTTATGTCCAGAGGATCAAAATAGGGTCTGTAGACAAGTTAGGAATAGAAACAAGAGTTTGATTAGGTGAAAGGGGGAGAAAGTAACAATCTATTATTTTCTTTGATAGTGACCATTGGTAGTCAGGCTGACCAGTGATGGTTGGGCTTGATCGATGACGGTTAGGTAATAGATGATGGTTGTTGTGATTGATGATAGTTGCAAAAACCAATTATGGTTTCCTGTGGGTACTTGTGGAGAATTAAAAGGGAGCTAGGGATGAGGTAACTAAGGGGTAGAATGTGAGATAAGTATTTTGTGGGTAAGGAAGGATGTATAGATACACTAATCAAGATAGAAAACTTAGATGATAGAAGAAATTACTAAAATAAGTAGATGATACCTATATGATGCCAAATAGATGATAATGAAAACCTCAAAGGAGCTGACAAGCATAATAGTACTTGAACATTCGAAAGTCACATGGATAGAGCTTCACAGTCCTAGATGCCTACATAAAGAAAATAAGAGAACCTAGATGTAAATTTTTGGGTTCTCATCTCTTTCAAGGGCTTTGCATTTACAACATAAACTTTCTAAGTGAGGGGGGAAGCTTGAGGAAAAGTTGCTAAGTTAGGAGGAGATGAATTTGCTTATTTTCATTCATCTTTAAAAGTTGCTTTTAAAGCAAGTTTCCATTTTGGAGGATGTTGTTCTTGAAGAAAGCTGGTAATGCTTTTAAATCTTGAGGCAAGTTTTATGACTCCAACCATCAATGGTTAGGGGTCAACCATCGATGGTTACCCTATCCAGTGATGATCAAGGGGTCACAAGTAAATGGGTCAAAAGGTCCTAAATTAAATAATGTGTTTGAAGGGTTTTTTTTACATAATAAATCTAAGTACTAGTATATTAGGTGGTCTACAGGGTCGATCAAGGGTCCATAGGTCAAGACGACATTGAAAACTATCGTTTTGCAATTTTTAGGTGTCTACACATTTTATAACTAAATTTTTTCTCCAATGGATGAATTTTTAAATTCTTACATAGTTTCATTGATTAGTTATTTTCTGATGTAAATGATAAATTGAGAAGGAATGAAAGTGTTGAAAATGAAGTTAAACTAATATATTTTTTATATTTTTTTGAATAAGAATGTAAATTAAATTTTTAATTATTTATGAAAACCAATATAAAAATTAATTGTTTTTATATTTTTTAGTATAAAATGAAAAAAATAGTAAATTAAATGGTTAAATGCCTTTTCTCTTTTTAGATTTACATAATGCATGTAAATGACTAAAATAATTAGAAAGGATGGAAATGCAAGTTTGTGCAAGCTATTTTCTTTTTCTTATTTGTTTTTAGAAAAATAAGTGCAAAAATATAATGTAGACAAACTAATTGATGCTTCTCCTTTCTATTTGAAATAAAATATAAAAATAAAAAGCAAGGAATCAATTATTCTTCTCTTTTTTATCTCCTAATTCGTAAATGGATAACATATTAAGAACAAATATTTTTAGAATGGGAAGAGAGCAAGGGAGATAATAATTTAATCATTACAAAAAGGAAGTAGGATTAACTATCAGGAAGATTCAAATTTGACAAGATAATTTCTTTAACACCAAAAGCAGTGAAATTTTATTTGTTAAAGATGATTTTCATAAGTCAAAGAAGAGAATAAAAAAACTATAAGATTTATTTTTTAAAGGAGTTACAAGTCACTAAATGAGAAAATTTTAATTATTTTTTATATTATTTTGAAGAAGAAATGAACACTATGTCTAAAAGAAGTAATGAAATCTTCTTGAAAAAAAGCTAGAAAAGAAAAAAATATATAAGCAATCAAAACTTTGATTAGTTATGGAATGGAATGTATTTTATTTAATATATTTATAATTTTTGGAATTTATAAATTTAATTTAAGGAAAAAAACTAAATATAAATAAGCTCCAACCTTTTCAAAAGCAGATGATAATTCTAGAGAACCCAATTATTATAGTGCTTCAATATTGAAGTGTTATCTCCAATATGGTTGATCAATGTTATATAGGGAGTGTGTAACAACAAAAAGATGTGAAATTAAAATGTACATCAGGTTTTTGGTTACCTCTAAAAATGACATGATTATTGCTATCAATTCTTGAATTTTTTGATCTAAATATTATCATGCATAGGGATATATATAAAAAGAGGGTGATATAGATTTAACTAAGGTGGATAAGAATTAACTAGGATGATTTGGAGTGGATTACAAGGATGATTAATCAACCAAAATAGTGAGAACTTAATTGTGGAGAAGTATTCAGATCTGGATTCATAAACATGCGAAAGAGTGTTAAAAACATGCTTCTCAAGAGTGAATTTGGAATTGTGATGAAACTAATCTCTTAACTATGATGGTGATTTAGAAATTGATATTGTATTTATAAAATAAAAATTTCAATTTCAAAACAAATTGGGTGGTTTCATGAACATCCATAACTATTGTCTAATCCACCATATTAGTTCTACCATGCCACATAAATGTTCGAGCTTAAGAAGTTCAAATGTTATGGATTGTAAGTTTAAAAATTAATTAGGATTTATAGATAATTAAATGGGGAAAATATGATAAAAAATGATCTAAGCATGTGCATTATTAATCAGGTACCTTTTTATCCTCATGAGATTTGATAAATGTGGCACAATGTAAAATTTGGGTGTATACAGTACCATGGAAAAATAGAAAATTATTTCATAGCACTATAAGCATTATTTTAGAGATTTCATAGTACCTACTTTATCCTATATTCATCTTCTAAATTACCTTTCATTTTATATCTCTAAAATAAGTCACAAGATATGTAGTGTAGAATGTTCTGTAGTGCTCGTAACAACATTGGCAACTTGATAGCATTATTTTATTATCTTTTTATTTTTTGAGGTGCAGTTCTTGGCCAAAAATGTTAGGCTAGATGTCTTGAGAGTTATCATATTATCACACTTTGCTAAGTGGATACACTTATGCCTAGTTGAGAGGCTAGATTGTTCTTTAAATCCATTTATTTTTAATATCATCTTGTGAATTCATGTTCTTAGGTTAAATGCCAACATTTATATGTAAGTGAAATAAGATATATCTACAACTTATCCTACTTAGTAATATCCAAGCTCAAAGAAGGTAATAAACTAGTTATTCACTTAGAAATATTTTGTTATATTTATGTCATGACCAATAATGGATGTCCTAAACATATACTAAAGGATATATAATCATTCAATGGCAAAGGAGAGATTTCCAATGCCTCTACTAAAATGCCATATTATGATAACCCTAGATAGGTCGTATGATTGTAATAATAAGAAAGATAATCTACTAGATAAACATGCAAACTAATTTAGTAAATAAATATGCAAGCTAATCTAATGCTCACCAAAGCCTTTGTCACAAATGGGGTAGATAATAAACTTGAAAATATAATTAAATATAATATAACATAGAAATAATCTAAGAAAGAGGATATACAATTCAATCTATTAGCTCTATAATATGTACTTATAGAAATATGAATGGCTAAGAGTATACTTTCCCTTATTGAAGTAAACCTATCGTGCCTTAATATCTCCCTTGGCCAATGTTACTCCACAAAAGGTTGTTTTGAATTTTATGGGTCACAAGGATCAATCATCTATAGGATACAAGACTTATCATATTCATCCAAGACCTCTACAAGATAAGTTCTACTTATTCGAGGTAAAACCTTGAGTAATGAAACCTCCTATTGATAATATAAATAGATTTGAGACTAATAATTGTGTGTAATTAAATGATACTATATTTATAAATTAAATTTAAATGGGTTTTTATTTCCAAGTATTGACCCTAAACCCTCCCTAGAATTTATCCAATAAGGTTAGTAGGGTCAATTTTGTTCAGTGAGAAATAAATTTGTTAGGCCTTGAACTAGGTTAGATCAGACTAAGAAAGGTTCATAACATGCATTAAATTCCCAATAAGGTTGACCTCATTGGTCCCGTCAGATTGTATATGCCTGGTTGACATAGTAAGAATGATGGAGTCAGCCTTGTTGACATACTAGGATGAGATGAATGATAGAGTCAATCTAGTTGATCTAGTAGGAAAAGAGGCTAAAACAGGTAGTATAAATATAAAATAGTCATTGAAGTATAATTTAAAATTTATACATGGAAATATATTTTTTTATACTTATATTTATAATTTCAGGATGTTTGAGAGTTGTTAACTTCCAAATAAGGTTGACCTCATCGATCCTATCAGATTGTATATACCTGGTTGACATAGTAAGAATGATGGAGTCAGCCTTGTTGACATACTAGGATGAGATGAATGATAGAGTCAACCTAGTTGATCTATTAGGAAAATAGGTTAAAATAGGTAGTATAAATATAAAATAGTCATTGAAGTATAATTTAAAATTTATACATGGAAATATATATTTTTATACTTATATTTGTAATTTCAAGATGTTCGAGCGTTGCTTTAGACCTTTAGGAGCTATAATGTAAATTCTAGATTTTGGAGGGTCAAGTAGATTTCATACATAGCCATATTTCAGGGTTTCAATATTTTAGGGAGACATCATAGGAGGTGAATAGATAGAAACTATAAATAATTTAGACTAACAGTATGAATGATATAAATCCACAACAATATTTCAAAGCACCAATGGTCTATCCACCCCTTTGTTGATGCATCATTTTAGGGGTGCACTTAGATGGATTAGAACTCAATAGGGTCTTACAAGAGATAAAATTTTATTAAGTGATAAAGGTTTTAAATAATGTGTGTATACATATGCCCCACTCAAATATCATCACATGTTACATTAGTATAATAGGGGATGGTACTTCAAGAAACAACAAAGAAACACACTAACTGCAAATGAAATACTAAAATTAATGTTGAAATGAAGTGAAAGTACCATATACATACCTTGAATTACCTTTTTATTGAATGACTTTATAAAAATATCATAGTCTTGATCATGGAGGGTACATTACTTACACTTGAGAACCCCTATGGATACAAGATTAATAATAAAATCAATGTGTATGTACATATGATGGTCAAATTAGTAATGAGTAACTCTCAAAACTAATTCAATTATTTAGAAAAATTGGTAAGCTAGGATTATTAAGTCTAGGTTAGAACCAAAAGATCATGCATGTAAATGACAAAATGATGACAAATTAATTTATAACACACTAAATCACATTAGGAAGCACGTAAATAAAATGACAAAATAGATTTTAGAACATACTAAATCACATTGGGAAGCATGTAAAATATGAAATGATAAAAAAGAATATAGAACATACTAAATCACATTGGGAAGCATGTAAAACATGAAATGATGAAAAGGAATGTGGAACATACTAAATCATGTTGTGAAGCATGTAAAACATCATAAGTAAATGAAAGATCAATGCCATAAAACTCTATCAAAGATAGGTAAATAAGTCAGAAGTAAATTTATGTAAGATAAACATCAAATCAAACATAAATTAAACATAGATGAAGAAAGCATAAATAACTGAAAATGAAATGTATGTCAAGATGTAAGACAATCATGTCATGGAATACATAAATCAAAAAATGTAAGCATGTCAATGTCCTATGTAAGATAAGTGAAGTCCACAAAAATCACACAAGAACATGATGGATAAATGAAAATCTCTAAAATAATGAGTCTCAAACTTAGTGCTTGTGTTAAAACGTGATGTAAGAAAGCACAACCACCTAATGACATGACTATTATGACAATGAAATGATGTGAAAAGTAGATGATGTAAGGGAGGTTTGTGAAGAAGACTTAGTTTTATCTAAGGTATTACAATACAGCTTACAAAACATAGAATGAGAGGCACAAGTAGGTATATGTGATCAAGGATGTGATCATATAAAATCAATACCATGAAGGGTAATATCAATAAAATATGATGTAAATAAGTAATTTGAGGCACCCTGTGGGTGATGTGAACATCCTTAGTAGGAATGAGACACACTAGGAAAGTTAGCAAGGCTTAGAACTATTGACATCATGGACTTATGACAGTTTTAATAATAAACACAAATCTTGGGCTTACAAGTGAAGTACATAGATCATCCCATGAAGGCTATATACATGAAATTTAAAATGGACCTACCTTCACATAATGTGTTCCCTTTTTCACAAGACCACTTATAGATCCATTGATCTACTATAAAGATTGGGTATTTGTGTGAGATAATAGGTGACACTACAAGTATATGATATAGTGAGACCTCATACTCTAGTCTACTAACATATTGCACCCCAATGAACTTGAGATCTATAATGAGGCTAGCTATGGATTTTGAGGTTTGACTAAGATAGGAGATGTGCCAAATAAAGATCACATATTTTGGTCTGATCTAAATTTTAAGATTGTTTTTACCTTTTAATCATTGCCATTTTTTATGATTTGAATTTTTATTCTTTTAACTCTTTTTATTCTTCCTCTATACAAATTCAAAAAAATAATATTGAGTGAAATAGGTAATGAACATAGGAGAGATTATAATTAGTCACTAGAGAAAAGGACTTAAATACCAAGGTATCTAAAGACTCCTAGACTTACAAAAAGTAAGTGTGTAATCTCAAAGTTGACTTATGTGTGCCTCACATGAAAGAACATAAGGTAATGATGGGGATCATGAGATATACAACCGTTTAATAAGTGATACAATGATGGATATGCTCATAGTTGATCATAATTAGGTAAAAATAGTGATATGAAATGGACACAGATATGCTATGGGATTCATGTCACTCGAGAAGCCATACTAACCTACAAGAGATATATCATAAACACCAATGAAAGTAGTAGTCATCCCAAAAATAGGGTGAAATTAAATTATCATCCCAATAAAAGGGGAAGGTAAATAAAGGTTAGATAATCATAAATATATTAAGTAAAAGAATGACATAAAAATAAATGATAATAATTATAGAGATATTTAAGTATGAAAATAAATACCAAATATAATGTAAAATAAAACCAAATATCCCAAAGGAAATAATGGTGTAAGTAAACTAAAACAAAATTAAAATAAAATTCATCAAACAAAAGAAACATGAGACAAACATAACAATAAAAGTATATGACAATATCTATATCAAAGATGAGCATGTGAAATACAAGTATATGTGTCTCAAAAAAATTCTTGAAGTTGAATTTGTTTATTATTTTGTAGTGTAGAATAATATTAGGTAGCATAATATTGGCCACCACCCATTTTAAGCTTTTCATGTTAGCTATCCTTTCCTTATTAGTGTATGAAAAGGGATGAATTATAGTTCGAACAACATTAGTGGATGAGGTGGAGGTATGGAGTAATTATTTTTATCATTAGAAAAGTGATGTTGATGTGATTGTGATTCTTTATATTGGGCATGTGAGGCTTGAATATTGTCTAGATAACATTGTTATGTAATATTATCAATATTGAAATATAGACCCAACAAGGAGGTAAGGAGTAATTGGTGAATATTAGAACAAGTCTCATGATGATGACCTATCGTATCATGCCATCAATAAAACTTATCAAGATTGTAACATTTAAGAGGAGGTTTGGAAGGATCAAAGCTCAGGGGTTTAGGGAGTGGAAATTTCTTCTTAAGTTATTATAGACTCAAGGGAGGGTGATTTTGGTTAAAATTAGTTGAATTGGATGCTACCTTTTGATGTTGGGAAGGCTTATATGAATCAATGTTATGTGAAAAAGAATGTAAGTGTTCCTTAGTAGTTTATTGAGTTGATTCAAATTGAGTCATAATAAAGTCTTTCCTTTTTGGTTGGATTAAGGCTTTTTATATATTTTTAGGGAAAAACATCCAAAATTTGTATTGAAGAGGATATTTAAGAACAACAATAAATGTTTTTTAAATATCATCATCATTCATGTTATGGTCAAATATTTGAGCTAGAAAATTCCATCATTTGATGAAAGTGTGAGCATATTCATTAGGAACTTGCTTGACATTGATGAAATGGCTCAAGTAATTCTCAAGAAGGTCATTATGTTAGAATTCCTTCACTAGAACATTGAATAAATCCTCTAGTTGTGAGATGGAATGTCAAGGAGGTTGATTTTAGCCTTCAAATGAAATGACAACAAATGTTGAGTAAAGGTGTTAGTTTGGATCTATTCCATATAGAGATTACCAAAATATTTAAGAAAGATGACAAGGTCCTTAATTCCATCATATGTAATAGTTGGAATTTTTTTTCTCATATCTATGGATACAATGAATGGTGATAAAGGTTCATTTTGATGATGCTGAAGAATTGTTTTATGCAAAAAAGGTTGAGGGATGAAATTCCCATTGGAATATTTAAGAGGAGGGACAAAATTCTAATTTGGAAGAGTCATAATGACTTGAGGTGGTTGAATAGTCATTTGTAAGATTTGAGATTACATTTAAATCATTTGGGAATTGTTAGTTGTTTGTATAACATTCATTAGTTGAATCATTTGAGAAAGAATTTGAGTTGCATCAATGGGAGGATTTTGATTGCTAGTGGTAGGAGGTAAAATGTTAATGTTGGTAGGAGGAGAAATCCCTATATTAGTAGTAATGGAGGGATTGTTGGGTGCAAGATTCCTAAAATTGGTATTAGGATAAGGACTATGATAAGTAACCTCAATTGTATTACATTGTGTTTGCTTTATGGATGTAAAATTTAGGTTACATAATGAAGCAATTAGTTTGGGCTTAAGAAGGTATGAAAGAATAAATTGAATAGTTTCATCTTAGTTGATAATATAAGTGAGTTTTTGATCTAAATCCTTCATTATGTAGTGTTATTGACTAGTTGGAAGCTAAAACATAAGAAATTTATGAATTTATTAGGTTATTAAATTAGGTTGGCTACCTATTGAACTAGGCTAACCACCTATTGGACTTTCTTATAAAATAGAGTCCAAACAAACTAGGGAAAACTTCTACTGAACTATGTCATCCACCTAATGAATTATATCTAAAAATAAAGTCAAAATAAACTAGGTTGGCCACTTATTAAACTTTGTCCAAAAATAAAGGTAAAACAAACTAGGTTGGTCACATACTGAACTAAGTTGGCCACATATTAAACTATGTCTGAAAATGGAGGAAAAAGCAAAATATGTTGGCCACCAACTAAACTAAGTCAACTAAGAGCTACAAAGTCACCTAGGCCAATTTAGTTCATTTTTGGGAATAAAATAGTAAGATGAAATTACAATAGGTCAATCAAGTCCTATGGAGTTATCCAAGTTGATCTAGTTGAATTCTAGGAAGAAGTTAGTAGTCTAAAAATAGGGTTAAAAGAAACTAAGTAAACTAGCTCGACCTAGTTAAACTCTAGAAAATCCAAAATAAACTAGGTCGACCAGTCTGACCAAGTTGATTGTGTATATAATTTTAACAAAACTAAAAAACTAGAAAACTAGAATAAAAATTTGAAGTATTGATTGATCTTACTGAGAAAATAAATGAAAAATTTGGATAATTGACAAATTGATTTAAAAAGTTAGTAAGAGTGAACTTGGAAGATAGAACAAGATTAACTAGGTCAATTTAGTAGTTTTTCCTGATAATATTGAATCATTGTGCAACTGGGTCATCTAGGTGAGTTTTAGTCCTACAGAGGCAAAATTATTTGAAACACAATGGTTAAACAAGATTGACCAATTCAATTTACTCTATAAAAAGATAAAAAATAAAAAATAGTACAATAAGACTAGGTTAACCAACTCAACCTAGTTTTAAAAACCAAGTAAATACACTGAATTAAACAAGATTCACCAACTTGATCTAGTTAATTATGAGTGAAAATTCAAAAAATGGTAAAATAAGACTAGATCGACTAGTTCGACCTAGTTAGATGAAATGAAACCATACACATAAAATTAGAAATACATGGTATGAAAACCTACACAAAGAGATCTGAACTACGCCAACATGATTGACCAAGTTAAATAAACTTTCAGATATATATTTGAGCTAGGTTGATAAGCTTGAAGAAGCATGGAAACTTATGCACAAAATGTTAAACTAGGTTGACAAGGTCGATCTATTTATTTATAAATAAAAAATAAAAATATGAAAGGGTTAGATTCACATTGGGTTTATCATAATGTATGCAAGATGAATACGATAGATCTATAACTTATCCTACTCTATAATATCCAAGTTTAGAGAAGGTAATCAACTAGCTATACACTTAGTAACAATTTTTCATATCAAGGCCATGAACAATAATGGATCCACTAAACCTATAATAATGTATTTATTATAATAAAATAGTGAAGGAGAGGATTCCAAGGCCTCTAGTCAAATTCCATTTTGTGATAACCCTAGGTAGGTCTTATGATTTTAATAATAAGAAATTTAATATACTAAATAACCATGTGAGATAATCTAGTAATTGAATATATGAAAACTAATCTAGTGTTCTCCAAAGCTTGTTTCATAAATGAGGAAGATAATAAACATTCAAATAAAATTCTATCTAATATAACATAGAAATAATCTAAGCAAGGAGAGAAACAATTCAATCTATTAGCTCTACGATATCTACTTATCAAAATATGAAGGGATAAGATATACTTACCTTTGTTGAAATGAACCCATCTAGCCTCAATCTCTCCTTTGGCCAATGGTGATTTTCAAGATGTTTGTGTCTTGTAAGGATCTAAAGGATAAATCATATATAAGATCTAATACTTTTCCTATGCATCCAATACCTCCACAAAACAAGTACTACTTTTCCAAGGTAAAAAACTAAGTAATTAAACCTTTTGTTAATTTTATAATATTATTTATGATTAGTAATGATGTGCAATTTAATGATCCTATATTAATAAATGAACTTAATGGTGTATTTTTAGCCAAGGATTAACCATAAAACCTCTCATGAATTTAGCTAACAAGATTGGTTGGATGATTTTTTTTAGAAGTAAATAGAGTAGTTAGGCCTTGAACTAGGTTGGTTTAAGCTTATAGAATTTGGGAAAATGCACTAAATTCCTAACAAGGTCAACCTCATTGATCCCATTGGATTTTATGTACTTAAATGACATAATATGAATGATAGATTTAGTTTAGTCGACATAGTATGATGAGATGAATGACAAAGTTGACTTGATTGATTTAGTAGGAAAACAAACTAAAATAGGTAGTATAAATATAAAATAAATATTTAATTATAAGAAACTATACCTTAATTTATATTTCATATTTATAATTTTAGGATGTTTGAGAGTGGTTTTGGACCTCTAGGAGCTATAATGCAAATTCGATATTTTGGAGGGTCCTACTAAATTTTAGATTTGGCCATATTTTAGGGTTTTATGATTTCATGGAGACACAATAGGATGTGAATGGATAGACACTCCAATTTGGAATAATGTTAAGAACTATAGAAGTTTAAAAAAATTGTGGAAAGCACTAGTAGTCCACCCACCCCTTTCATAGTGTACCCTTTAAGGCGTGCACTCATAATGATTAAAACTCAATGGGTTCCTACAAGAAAGTGTTAGTAAATGATAAAGATTACAAATATTGTCTATATAAAAGGTATAACCAAGGGTTATTTTATGATTAGTGTCATTGGATTTTATTTAGGAGAATCCAATTTTGACTTTTTAGTAATGGAAACTCAAGGTATATAATCTCAACTTGTATTTATGATCTAGTTGTATTGGTTGGTATCCTTCATAGATTGTGTCACTCCTATTATTATTAATTATACATAGTAGACAAACATTTAGAGTCTATTTTATCTCTATAAAATCTCAACATCCATGCTAATCTCAATGTTGGATGGATAATTACGGTATCTCATGGTTAGGAATACCTTTTTTTTAGGATGTTAGAAATCTACATCCCTTGTTTATCCTTGAACTCATCCAATTTCATTATTAGTGCATTTGGAGGTTTACAGATGTGTTTTATGTTGAGATCATTATTATGTTTTTTTAATACCATGTGATTATATCATTATTTTAATGTCTAATATTAATGGTGTGTCTTTGCATCTAAGCATGGAGTCAACATCTGACAACCTTTCCTTATTACACTAGCTTATAGAGAGGAAGTAGGATGTGAGTTCTTCAATTTACAATTATTTCATTTTTATTTCAATCTATTTTTTTAGCACCACAAAAATTATTAAAGGAAGCATGGTTAAGCTTTTTCATATTTTTAGAAAATTATTCTCTATTTTTTAATCCATGAAAATGGCTAAGATGTTACAATTCAACAATCGAAAATTATTCGACTTACCTCGGAGAATCATTATGTTTTATAGATCATGATATTTTCTTACTAGGTGTAATTATGGTTTTTTTTATTGTTTTGGACTTGAATATTATTTGATAGAGTGGATTACCTCCATCTAGTTGAAATTGAATATTGATACAACATTATTAGTATACCAACTTCATCTATTTACTAGCCAAGAGTACATGCTACCTTGAGTCGAGTTATTTTTCAATTTCTCTACTAAGATATAAGATAGTAGCCTATCATTTATTTAGCCATACTAAACTTTTTTTTTTAAATTGAAATTCTTCTTTCTCTATGTAATCATGATTAATGTCACTTTTGAGATGATGTATAATCAATAGTGTTGATTATTAATGGTTTAATTTTTCCGCTTGGTTTCACCTACAAAACAACCAAAACATGAGATCCATGCTTAGTATGTGGCTTATCCTTATAGATAACCTTGAAATGCAAATGGTTTTATGTCTAGCTGTAACACTAAATCTACTAGAAACTAGAGCTAGAGGTGGAAATCAAGGGTGAAGGGGGGAAGAGTTAGAAATTAATTAAATAAAAATGTGATACATGAAAATAAAAAATGGGTGGATATCTTACGTACTTGAATACAATTTTATTTAGTGTTGAATAATGGAAATGAACACAAAAACTTAAATAATATGCAAACATCAAGATAATATTTAAAAATGTCCATGTAGTTCAATTAAGATAAAATATGGAGAGAAAATAAATAAAATGTATGATAAATTTCATCAATTTCAATACATTATGCACAATCACATCTTATTCAATGAGGTTTATGTATATTCATATATAATAAACATATCAAGGGCTCATATCTGAATTAAATGTCTATTAATCATAGAATGTGTTGATGGGTCATTTCACATACCACCTTAGCAGGGCAAAAATCCACCAAACCAATCTCCCCAATATCTATTACTACCAAGGATTGGCTTGAATGGTAACCTAGTGTTCAATATGAAACTATACCATTTCAAGGGGTATATTTGGAAAAAGTTTAGATAAATTTTGAATGATGTTAGTCTTTTAGATTTATTGACTAGGATTTTTTTTTTAATTAACATATAAATATAGATGATTTAAAACATGTTCATTACATACATAGATTTAATAGTTCATAAACAAAAATAACAAGGGTTTTCAATCAATATAAAACCTATAAACATGAATTAGAACTTTCAAACCTATTGTACCTATTCTAACAAATTCATTAAATAAAATGAGGTTAAGTAGGAAAATAGTGAGCCTATTTTGCATCAAAGATATATCTAAAATACATTTGTTTATATGAAATCCATGAAATAAATATGTTTTCTGAATTATATGCATGCAACCATGAATAAAGATGATGCAAGAGTCTAAGGGTTTTAGCTATGAAAAATATGAAAAAATCACCATATGCATGCACATATAATGAGTAAAATTCTTCCCAACCTATCTATTAATAGATATTTTCATATAAAACACTATTTGGATCCACCAAAACAAGGTTAAATCTATAAAAATACTTCAATGAAGCATTGATAACATAAAATCTAACTAGGAAAATAGAAAATTAATTATCCGGTCTTCTATTTTAGCCTTTATTAAAAAATCGAATAGCCCCTAACTCATTATTATTGATGGCCTTATATATTTTCAATAAAATATCATCTACACACAAAGTGGTTGAAAAAATTAAATGACAAGCACCAACGAAGGCCAAGATCTAAGGTAAAGTTTCATAATTCCAAGGCATTACATGACATATCCATTAATTATATGCCCATATTAAATATAAGTGGTAGATATTATTAGTAATAATAAAAGATATAAATTTTTAATGTAAAATACAAGAGTTCATTAATATATGAAATATTTACTCCTTCTCTATCCCCATTTCACACTTTTAATGCATGATTCATAGCTCCATTATGTTGAGCATTATTCCTGATGTTGAAGTTTGGCATTGATGTTGTCATTGATGTCAAATGTTCATTAAAAAAGATTTCATGAGGTAATTAAAGAATTTTTTTCTTGATAACATAAATAAGAGGCATGAATTTTTTTTAAGAGTATAAATAAGTATTTCAAGGTCAGTTTTCAAGTTTCAAGAGCTTGAGAAGCCTAGTCATGACACTGGTCATTGCATGAAGATACCTTATGAGAAGGTATATGATTAGTGTCATGGTGAGATGGATTAATAGAGGTATAAGAGGTTTTATGAGGATATTTTACCATGTATATGAGGTATTGGATCACTCATGAGAGTCTCAGAGTCAACCTATAAGGGTAGGACCTATAGACCTAGTATGCAATTAGATCATCTCTAGACCCTACCTGACCTAGTGAGGTGTCATGAGGAGTTTTCATGGCATATAAATGATGTAATTTATTTTTTGGTCATGAGAGAGGTTATTTTATATTTTATATTATGTGATAATATCTTGGAAAATGGTTACAAGGTTAGTTTCAAGACTTAATGTGACTTACAAGTCAAGTCCTAGAGAGGAAAGAGAGAGAGAGCATGACCTAATGGGGCATGAGGTATAATTTACAAGGAAAATATGGAAATTTGATAATTTATATAAGTTTTTAATGTTATTTAAAGTGTGTTTAACAAATATTATGTCACAATTTGAAGGTTAAGGAAAGAAAACATGTTTTGAGGTTTCTCATGTGTACAGAATGAAGGGTTCTCAACTTAAGAAGAACTTTAAATTTTTCATTGGAATGTGTAACCTATGCATGGGAACATAATATATTAATGATATATGGTAAAGGTTCCTATATCATATTTTATAGAACTATATTTTTTAATGAGTGTCTAATCTTTATGAATGATTGTTAAGACTGGAAGATGGTTTGAACCCTCAAAGAACCCTAATAGTGACCTGATATGAAATAAGTTGGTATAAAGTGATTATAATGGATTTTTATGAAAAATTAAGTCATTTGAGATTTTATTAAACTCTCCCAGGTATATCTAGGTGTGATTGGTTTGTTAGGTGAGTGAGTGGAACCTATAGGAAAGGCCTTATTTCTTAGAGATTTATTATAATAGTTAGAGTTAACCAAGTCATAGTATCCAAATCATTAGATGGATAATATTGAGACATGTATTTTATGTACATGGTTGTTTCTAAGTATTATCTAACCTTCAAGTGTGCTAAACTAGTAATACAAGTTGACCAGTCACTAATAGGCCTAATTATGTAAACAATGAGAAACCCAGGCATAATTGAGGTCATTTGGGATGTGTTATCATGGATTAGAGATGAATCCAAGTGCATGTATAAAATTTTAAATATCTATAATACATATTAATTTTGGATATAATATTTGGATATCATTTTATATATCAAAACATTACTCTCAAGTTGACTTGTCTAGCTCAGTGAGGTTTGTTTATAGTGAGATCATGAGATTGGCTCGCAAGACAAATATTGCCATTAGATCTTATGATATTTTTATTATAGGTTGTTTTGAGGATGTTTTAATATATTTAAAATGAATTTTAAGTTATTTATTATGTTCTATTATGTGTCATAATTTCATGTTTTCATGATTGTGTTTTTAGGATAGTTGGCAATTCTAAGTGTGATCTTTGCCAAGAAGGGTTTGAGTCCCTTTACACTGAGTTGTGAAGTATAAAACATATGGTGATGACCATTTATTCATATATCTTATTTTTATGTGATATTTTTCCATTTTTTTTGGAAAAAATGTGTTTTTACTTCAGTTGTTCAAGACAGACTTTCTATGTATGCATATGCTTATTTGTGAATAGTGTTATGGTGTGCTTCAAGTGGTAGTTGAAGGTAAAAAGTATTATGAAGACTAGATGAGATTATAAGGGGTATATGTAAGTAAAATATGATGTTTTTATACCATTTAAATCATTTTAAAGTGCTCCAAAAAGGCAAAGTGTAACGTGCCCTAAATAGACCTAATAGGATTAGGTCTCTATGAGACCTAAAAGTGTGATAAGGCCTAACTAAGGTAGGTCATACCTAAAATTAAAAAAATCACATTTGATCCATGTATATGATATGTCATAAGATATATTTGATGTCATACCTAAGAGGTTAAGGGTGTTTGGCTGACCAAGAAATATATGAGCAAGAGACTAGTATAAGAATAAGGCCGAATTATTTAGCTAGTGAATTTCTAGTTGAAATAGATGATATAGTAATTTGAATAGATGATGTACATATTTTATACCATTATTAAGGTGAGTAAAAATTATCATGAATATCTAATGTGGGTACTATATATTACTATCAAGGTTAAATGACCTAATTTATCTTGAAGAGACCTAGTTGAGCGAAGGAGTGTAGAAGACAGTTTGAGAGGGCTAAGAGTCTAAGGAGATGAACTGGTGTTCATTGTAAATTATTATAGAAATAATTTTTATTAAAGGTGATCAAGTCAATTATGTGGATGAGTTGATGCTTAGTGATCTAGGGGGTTGGTGTCTCCTTACAAGTAGGTGCTTGGCTAGTTGGGTTTGGTGCTCCAAGTGAAGTTGGTGCTTCACTAAATCTTGATGTAATACTAATCAGTGGGTTTTCTTTCACTTGAGTTTTTCCAACTCAAATAGGTGTCCTATGTGTTATTTTCTTGTCTTATTCTCATGGACATTAATGTGTTACTAATTCACTATATTTTTTTTCATACTTCATGAATGATAAAACAAAGTTATAAAGATTTTGAAGAATGATTCAATCCCCCTTCTCAGTCATTTTGATTCTAATAATTGGTATTATAACTTGGTACTTTGAGGTAAGTCTAATAGCTTGAAGGTAATCCTAATAAACACAAGAATGTCTTGTGATCAATAGGAAAAAGATAACATGTATGATGAATAAGTCTACTATGACAATGAAGAAGGAGAAGATAATTTAGAAATTGAAGCTAAGATAATAAGTGCCTTTAATGATTTTAAACATTAAAATAAGAATATCAAAGATCTCAAGAGTTAGTTAGAAGGGTTCAACACAAGGTTTAAGTCAAAGGAAGTTGATTATGACCAGTTGAAGACAAAGCTAGATTCCTTGAAGGTTTAACATCATCAACTCATAGACAAAATGACTGATTTTAAAGAAAGTGTGAGAATTTAGAATAATTCAATATTACTAACATGAAAATACTAATCAATCAACCCAATTTTATAAATGATAAGTCATCATGGAGCTATGATAAGTATAGAAATGTTTTTGGCTACATATTTCAAAATATAGGACACATTGCAATATTATTCTCTAATAGAGTTAGAAGGACCACAAGATTAAACAAGACATATAAAGATCATATAATGCATAATAAGGATCACAAATTGGTATGAAAACTAGAACAAGTTATGATGTATCATATTGAACTCAAGAGGCAAGATGGAATATTTGCTAAGGAGGAACAAAAGACTAAATATGATTCTATGCTAGTTCAAACTGCCTTTCACATTGAAGATCAATGCATGATATATATATATATATATATATATATATATATATATATATATATATATATATATATATATATATATATATATAGGTTTCTCAAGCCACATGACAAGACACATAAAAACGTTCATCTCATTAAAGAAGAATGTTGCAGGAATAATGAGCTTTGGAGACAACATAACTACCAATATAGATGGCAAGGGTGTCTTGAGTTTGGACAATGAAAATACCAACACAAAATTTTTTGTATGTGGATGGTTTGAAACATAACCTACCTAGTGTAAGTCAAATGTACAATTAAGGACACAAATTAACCTTTAATGATAGAGGGTGTGAGATAAAGAGATCCAAATCAGGAAGGCTAATTGCCAATGCGAAGAGGACTAAGAATAACCTATATTTATTAAATGAGATCAAGAAAGAGAGATGCTTCATGAGTAATATAGATGAAATTTGGCTATAGCATAAAAGGCTAGGTCACCTAAGATTTGAAAACCTATTCAATATTATCACTAAGATGTCTATGAGGAACATGCCTAAGATCACCAAACTTACAAACATACTTTGTAAGGCATGTCAACATGGTATGTACACTATAAAAAGCTTCAAGTACAAGGAGTACTCTACTACAAGACCTTTGGAGTTCATACACACTAATATCTATGGGATTACAATAATTAAAATCACTCATGGATATAGCTACTACATATTACTCATTTATGATTACACAAGAATGACTTGGGTTGCACTATTAAAAGAAATATTAGAATCTCTTGACAAATTCAAGGCATTCAAGGCTCTAGTTGAGAATGAGAATAATGGGAAGATCAAGTTCCTAAGATATAATAGAGGAGGAGAGTTTTTTTCCAATGAGTTTGATGAATTCTATGAGGTTCATGGAATAAGGAGATAATCCTTAGAAGCTAAGACATCTCAGCAGAATGGGTTAGTGGAAAGGAAGAATATGATAGTTCAAGGGATGGATAAAACTATGATAAATGGGTCTAAATTATCTGATGGATATTAGATAAAGCCAGTAAGCACTGATGTATACATTTTGAATAGATTACAAATAAGGCCTAATGGAAACAAGAATCCTTATGAACTATGGAAGGGAAGACCTACCAATGTGGCACACTTTAGAGTGTTTGGGAAAAAATGTGTCATCAAAAGAGATGATGAAGACTTGGAAAAATTTGATTCTATATCTGATAAAGGCATATTCTTAAGCTACTCATCAATGAGCTCAACATATAGATGTTATAACAAGACACTACAAAAGATAATGGAAAGCACAAATGTGAATATTGATGAGACAAGGAAATATCACTCATAGTCAAAGAATACTTTAGAGAATCTGGACTTTAAGAATGAAGAGGATACTATAGAGGTTGATGAGGAAGAATAAGAATTTAACCAAAGACAGGACTCAAAAGGACCCTCAAGATATATTTATATAGATCACCCTAAATTTAAAATCATTGGCAATAAAAATTCAAGTATGTAAATAAGAAGAAGACTAGTAAGTAATATAAATCAAGATAATGTTGCTCCATTATCCAATATTGAACCTAAGAGTTTTATATAAGTAAAAAAAAAAACAAAATTTGGATTGGTTCTATGAATGAGGAGTTAAACCAAATAGAGAATAATGAGACTTGGGAACTAGTTCATAGGCCAAAATACAAGAATGACATTGACACAAAATGGGTGTTTAAAAACAAGTTGAATGAAGATGGAGAAGTCACTAAGAACAAGGCTAGATTGCTATGCAAGGGATATGTACTTGTTGAAGGGGTAGAATTTGAGGAGACCTTTGCACCAGTAGAAATATTGGAGGCCATTAGATTATTTCTAGTATATACAAGATTTAAAGGATTCAAAGTATACTAGATGGATGTCAAATCTACCTTTTTGAGTGTAAATTTGGAAAAAGAAGTGTACATTGAGAAACCTAAATTTTTCTCACTATCAGATGACAAATAATATGTTTTAAAATTAAAAAAGGGTCTCCATGGTCTAAAACAAGCTCTTAGAGCTTGGTATGATAAGTTGGAAAAGTATCTATTAGATGAAGGATTCAAAAGAGGAATTGTAGACAATAATCTATACATTAAGATAGAAGATGACCATCAGTTGATAGTAGTTATCCATGTGAATAATATCATAATTGGTGGAAATAATGAGAACATTTCCAAGGCTTTTGTAGAGGTGATTAAGAAAGAGCTTGATACCTCTATTCTATGAGAACTTTCATTCTTAGGTTGAAAATCACTCAATTTGGAAAAGGTATATTCATCTCATAAGCCAAGTAAATAAGAGAGATGTTGAAGAAGTTTGACATAGAATATTGCAAGGTAGTTAGTATACCCATGATCACATGATCTAAGTTGAGAAATGAATATGAGTTTTCAAAGGTCAATCATACATCATAGAGGTCAATGAATGGAAATTTATTAGACACCACTACCTCTAGACCTGACATCATGAAAGTAATAGGTCTTGTGGGAAGGTTTTAATTAGATCCAAAAGAGAATCATATAAATTTAGTCAAAAGGATACTTAGGTATCTCAAGGGGACTATTGAGTATGGATTGTGGTATCCAAGAATCAAGGAGTTCAATTTGATAGCCTACACAGATGTAGACTAGGTGAGAATTATAGATGATATGAAGAGTACTAGTTGAGGAGCCTTTTTGCTAAGTAGTTTCCTAGTTTCATGGATAAGCATGAAGTAAGCATTAATATCATTGTCCACTTGTGAAATTGAGTACATTGTAGTAGATTTAGTTTCACTCAGGTCATATGAATGAGACAGACCCTAAAATACTATAGGGTGGAGTATGATGGTCTTATACCTATCTATTATGACAATACAAGTGATTTAAGTGTCTCAAAGAACCCTATGATGTACTCAAGGAGAAAGTACATTCCTATAAAGTATCATTTTCTATTAGAGCAAGCATGTGAACAAAGCGTCAAAATTGAATATGTTTCTACATAAGATTAGATTGTAGACATCTTGATCAAACCACTTACAAAGGTAACTTTTAAACACCTACGACATGAATTGGGTGTAATTCCTACCCATAAAAATCATTGAAAAAGTCAAGTACATAGGAGGATATAATCATTCTCATTATATCCAAGAATAGGTGAGTTTTTCAAATAAGGTATGCATTGAGATAGGGGGAGCACTTTTGTATTATGTCTCATAAACTCATTAGTCCTATATGTAGATTTTTTTGGTCCAAGGATTTTCAGACATAACTTTGTCATTTATGTCAAAGGGGAAGAAATACCATAATGAGGAGATAATAATTATCATTATATAATATGTTATTTCATCAATGACAAAGGGGGAGATTGTTGAGCATTGTTCATGCTATTGAAGTGTGGCATTAATGTTGTCATTGCTGTCAAAGGTTCTTAAAAATGGATTTTATGAGGCCATTGAATAATTTTATTTCTTGATAAAATAATTTAAAGGTATGAAAATGTATGAAGAGTGTCAATAAGTGTTTCAAGGTCAGTTGTCAAGTTTCAATAGCTTGAGAAGCCTAGTTATGGCACTAGTCATTATATGTAGAGACCTGTGAGAAGGTATGAACTTGGTGGACTAGTGAGATGAATGAACATGGGAATAAGAGGCTATATGAGGTTTTTTGATCATGCATATGATTAATTTGAGAACTCATGAGAGTCTTAGAGTGAGCATACATGGGTAAGACCTATAGACCTAGTATGCAACTACATCACCTCTAGACCCCACCTAAACCTAATGAGGTGTCATGAGGAGTTGTCATGGTCAATGAAGGATGTAAATTCGTGTTTTATTATGAGATAGTTTGATTGAGTTTGTATATGAGGTTTTTAGATTTGGACAATGGTTAGAAGGTTAATTTTAGGGCCTAATGTGACTTGCAGGTCAAGGCCTAAAGAGCAAAGAGAGAGAACATGGACTAATGGGGTATGAGTTCCTATTTCCAAGCCCAACATGGAAATTTGAGAATTGAAAAAAATGTGTCATTTTTATTCAAGTATGTTGACAATGTTTTATGTCAAAATTTACAGGTTAAGGTAAGAAAAAATGTTTTGAGGTCTCTCATGTGCATAGAATGAAGGATTCTCAACTTGACAAGAAATATAAAGTGTTCATTGGCATGTGTAACCTTTGAATGTGAACCTAATATATTCATGGTATATGGGTAAATATCATATATAAACATTGGTTTCTACAATGAAGGGCTAAGCTTTATGAATGATTGTTAAGATTAGAAGATGGTTTAAACCCTCAAAGAACACTAATAGTGACTCAATATTAAATAAATTTATTTAAAGTACTCATAATAGATTGATATGATTATTTAAGTGATTTGATGTTGTATTCAACTATCCTAGACATCTCCAAGTGTTATTGTTTTGTCAAGTGAGTGGAACCTACAAAAAAGGCCTTATATCTTAAAGATTTGTTTTAACAGTTAGAGTTGACCAAGCCAAAATATGAAAATCATTAGAAGGATAATATTGATAATTTTATTTGACATCCATGGTGGTTTATTATTATTATTATATATCCTTTAGGTGTCGTAACCCATTCATATAAATTGACCAGTCACTAACAGGCCTAATGATACAAATAGTGAGAAACCCAAGTAAAAGTGAGAAGGTGATTAGGGATGTGTTATCGTGGATTAGGGATGAATCCAATTGCATAGATAATTTTTTAAATATATTTAATACATTTTAATGTTGGATAAAATATTTTGAGATGACTGCATATATCAAAAAATTGCTCTCAAGTTGACTTGTCTAGCACAATGAAGTCTATGTATAGTGAGATTATGAGATTGGTCTGTAAGACCAATATTACCATTAGAGCTTATGATATATTTTTAAGGTTATTATAAGTATGTTTTATGATAATTTTAATGAATTAAAAGTTCTTGATTGTGTTTTATTTATTGTTATAATTTCATGTTTTCATGACTATGTTTTGAGGTTAGTTGGTAGTTCTGAGTGGGCTCTTTGCTAAGAAGGGTTTGAGTCATTTTGCCTTGAGTTGTGAAGTATAAATAATATGATGATTAACATTATTTAACCCTTATAATTCCATATAGGATTCATAACATTTTTTAGCTTCAACTACCACTTGAAGCAGACCATCAGTATTGTTCACAAATAGGTTTGTGTTTACCCAGAAAGTTTGTCTTGAAAAACTGAAGAAAAAACATAATTTATACAAAAAAAATTTAAATATAATATATATGATTTATTTAAATTTTTTTGGTATAAATTATGTTTTTTCTTCAGTTTTTCAAGACAAACTTTCTGGGTAAACACAAACCTATTTGTGAACAATACTGATGGTCTGCTTCAATTGGTAGTTGAAGCTAAAAAATGTTAGGAATCCTATTTGGAATTATAAGGGTTATATTTAAGTGTAATATGATGTTTTCATACCTTTTAAAGTGTTTTATAGTGATCCAAGGAAGGCAAAGTGTAACATGTACCAAATAGACCTAATATGATTAGGTCTCCATGAGACCTAAAGGTGAGATAAGGCCTAATTAAGGTAGGTCAGACCTAAAGGGAATAAAATAACATTTTTTCAATGTATAGGAGATGTAATAATATAAATTTCATGGCTGAACTAAGAGGTAATGGTGTTTGGCTAACTAAGAAAGATATTAGCAAGAGCTTAGTATAAGAACAAGGCCTACTATGCTTAATTTGTTAGTTAGTGAATGTGTGGGTTGAAGTGGAAGATATAGTAATTTAAAAAGATAATAGAGGTATTTTATACCATTATTAGGGTTAAAATAAATTATAATTAATATATAATAGGGTTATTATATATGACTATCAAGGTTAAATGACCTAATCTGTCTTGAAGAGACCTAGTTGAGCGAAGGAGCTTAGAAGGCATTTTGAGAGGGCTAAGACTGTGAGAAGATGAAGAGGTATTCATTATCATTTATTTTATAAACAATATTTATTGAATGTTATCAAGGCATTTAGGTGGTTAAGTTAGTGTTGAGTCATCTAGGGGTTGGTGCCTCCTTGCAAGTAGGTGCTTGCTAAATCCTAGTCAAGTGGGTGTTTGTCTAGTTGGGGTTGGTGCTCCAAATGAATTTGGTGATTCAATAAATATTTATGTTTGAATTATATAAATTTATTCCATTTTCATCATCAATGGGTTTTATTCCCATTGGGGGTTTCTGACTCAAATGTGTGTTTTATGTGTTATGCTCTTGTCTCATGCTCATGGATATTAATGTGCTACTAGTTCACTGTATTGTTTTGATAGTTAATGAATGATAAATTAAAGTTTTAAAATATTTTTAATATTGATTCAACCCCCCTCTGAATCATTATGATTCCAACACATTATATGTTGGTGTCAAGTCCTACCTTGAATTGGAGTATCATCTTCATTTAATTCTAAATATAAATAAATGAACTATCTCATTTATTTAGTAAAATACACATATATCAAATACATTAAATGTGTAATGTGTTAGATAATAAATAAATTCATGAAACTAAATCATTGATAGTTTTTTAAACTTATATTAATTTTATATAAAAACTAATTCAATGCAAATCTAGTTAAAATACCTTTCCAATGTAACAAATGACATAAAAATAAAGCCACTAATTATAATATATGGCTTGAACGTCACTACATAATCATAAGAAAACAATTAAATATCTCCAAAAAAAAGATCCAAGAGAAATTCATAAGATAAAACATTAGTCATACCCATCATATCTTATATTTATATAAATCCTTTGGAAAAATGCTCAAAAGGGTATTTTCATATTGTTAAACAATCAAGTTAATCTCTGATGAATATTCTAGAAAAGGACATTATGTGTAGTCATATATTTTTAGTGGAAAACGTAACAACTACAAAAATAATTATTTTACACAATATCAGCAATGTATTATCATGAAAAAATTAACCATCATTTTTTTTAATTAGCTTTGAAAAGTGCGTACATGCTAGAATTAAAAATTGTAAATGCAAAAGATGACAATGTAAAAATCAAAGCAAAAGCAAGTTTTTATGATTGTTAATTTTGCACGTGGGATATAATTTTGTGTGATTTTTTCAAAAAACTCATTCTTACAAAATTTGTAAATATAATTGGATATCATTTGCTTGTGTGAAATCCCCCCTAAAACGTGCTTTCTAATTAGATTTTAAAATTTCAAATACATAGAAAAAAGTAAAAATCATCATAGAAACTATTTTTTATTACTGTACATTTCTCATGTGCGAAGGAATTTTGTGTGAATTATTTTACCATTACACTATTTCCACATTTGGGTACCATAATGAAATATTTAATGAGAAATGGATGTGATTTTATTGTGCAAAGTGTCGGCCAAAAATTACTTATTATTTATATTTGAATATATGGGAAGATGCAAAACTCAACACATAAGCCAACTTTGATCATTGTGCATTTCTTATGTTGGAAACGATTTTGTGTGATTTTTTTACAAACTAGATTATTATAACATTTTTATATCATAATCCCAAATTTATCAAGAATTATATGTTATTTAACCATGTAAAATGTTTCCCAAAAAGTGCTTATTGGCTAGATTTAAAATCTAGAAAGATGCAAAATTCAACACAAAAGCTAGTTTTGATTGTTGTGTATTTCTCATGTGAGAAATAATTTCGTATGAATCATTTCACAATTTCATTCTAATTAAATTTGGTTACCTTCAATAAAAATTTAAAGAGAATCTGACTTCATATAAGTATGAAAAATTTACTTCTAAAACGTGCTTTCTAATCAGATTTTAAAACTAGAAAAATGCAAAAAATAACCAAGTAAAAATCAACATAGAAGTTAGATTTCATCATTGATAATTTCACATGTGGGAAATTATTTCATGATAATTTATTTAAAATTTCAATTTAATAATTTGGATACCATCAAGATATATTTCAAGCGTACATGACTTAATTTAATGGTGCACAAATACGTTTGAAAAGTGTCTAGTGGTTACAAATGGAAAATGCATTGTGCACCTAAAACGCTTTAAAATTTTATATCTAAAAACATAATTAAATTTATAAAGATAAAAAATAAGGGTGTGTTGTGCAAGCAAAAAAAATGGCATTCTAATAGAAAATATTTGGGTATTTTGAAATTAAAAAATGTGTCTACGAACCCAACATCTTTTGATAAAATAACACAATAAACATGAATAGATTACTAAAAGGATAAGAAAATAAGGACTATATAATAAAATTTGATATTCACCTTGACCATAGTGTGTGCAAATACATTCATGAAATTTACAAAAACTAATCACTATAGCTCAAATCATCGAGCAAGTGAATTATACTTTAAAACGATTGCCTAAGTATTACTCCATTACTAAACTAGAATCCATATACCCAAAATATTTATCTATAATATAAATCAAGGACTTGTTAGACTACTATTATAATATCTATATCCCTAGTAGAGGTAACTTGGATCACATCATCATCATCATCATCATCATCATCATCATTATTGACCACAATGGAAAATGAGAGGTATAATTTTAGATTTTTAAATCTAGATCATGCTTTGTGACAGTTTCATCAAAGGAAACCCCAAAATAATTAAGTGTATTTTTGTGTGAATTTTCAAGCGAATATATTTAGAAGTCAAAAGGTTTACCCCCAATCTCACCAAAACATGAATAGTTGAGCACATGTGTCAGTTTAATCATTTGAAATTAATTTCATAAATAGAATATTATATAAAAATAGGTAGAGTACTTTTAAAAAAAACATAAATTAAGGTAATTTACCAACCAATCCATTTTTATTTCATATTAAGCATGCACCACATGATTAAGAACAAGAGTAGATCAAAATTGAGGTAAATTTCAAGGACAGGCCAACAGAAAAACAAAGAAAATAGTAAAGTATAATAAAATAACAAACACTTATGTATAAGGCCATACGAGGCTATAAAATGCTTGAAAATATTACCTTATGAACCACCCATTGATGGGCAATGGGATATATTCAGTAGTAAAAATCTTGAGCCTGAAAGTATTCTCGCCTAATATTTTAGAAATTTGGAAGGGACCCAACCAAAGGCCATAAAATTTACTATATTGTCCCTTTTTATCATAAACCTTATCCCATAATAAGATCATAAAATTTACTATGTTGCCCCTTTTTTCTCATGAGACTGAAAGTATTTTATTTTAGCTCTCTTTTTAAACCATCGCTTGATAACTCTTTGACGTTTACTAAAGTGTAACAAGGTTGCATCTTATTTTCTTATAATTGTATTAAGTTTAGAATCCTAGTTTTAATAATTTCATCAATTTTAGGGTAATATTTAATTAATTAAAATATAATGATTATCAAATTCATAGGGAAAACTAACTCTTTACCGTACACCAAATGGTATGGATAAGTTTTTAGGGAGGACTTGATTTTAGTTCTACCAAACCAAAGTGAAAATTTTAGCATATTTTACCAATCTTGAGGGTTCTTGATCAATATTTTATTAATCGAATCAATTAAATTCTCATTTTTAGATTCAAAAACACCATTACCTTATAGATAATGATTATAAGATAACTTAAGGATTACATTATTACCATATGCACATACTATGAATTACAAGGAAGAGAAAGCATGACCATTATCACATACTAGTGCAAATGACATCCTAAACCTCATAATGATATGCTCCTCGAGTAAGTTGATTACCAATTCTAATTTTTAACTTTTGGATGCATGGGCCTTAGTCTAGTGTGTACAATAGTCGATTGCCATCAATATAAACTTATGCCTAGTCAATGAGCTTACATTGATGGCTCCAAAAAAATCTAGCCCCCACTTTGTAAAACATCAAACCTTAATAAAGGCATGCAAAGGAATAATTTTTTTATTCTCTATGTGTTATAATTTGACATGTATAATATATTCTCACATGTGCATGAGTATCCTTGAAAACATGTGGCCATTAGTAACCTTCCCGATGGATTTGGTGAGTTGTAGAACTCTCTATACTTGGTCCAGTTCCATACTTTTCATGAAAATATTTAAGTACTTCAGCTATTTTACCTCTATTTAGACATCTTAGTTAAATAACATAAGTTTTATTTATGTATAAAATCCTTTATTTGATCATGAAATTACTACTCTTTAAGTGAAACACTCTACTTTTAATGGAGTTCAAGTAAATCTGATAGTTTCTGCTCAATAAGTAATAGACTATGTCTTGATACCATTCATCATTTAAGATGGAATGAAATTGTAATGTTGACATATAATTTGAGAGTCAACTTAATCCATCATTTTACTTACTTATTGACCTAATTTGATCTTCATTGGCTGAATTTCTAAGTCAAATTATTTTTAAATGTTTATCCACTTACCTCTTTGTTCCCTTAAGTCCTTTAGCATCAATATTTCCTTCATAATAGGATCAAGTAAAATGGCAAACACTTTGTTCCATAAAATATAATGCATGGATTCTTTTTAAATTATTTAATCAAGTAAAATGCTTATTTATCAATGGTAAAATACCTTAGTTCAATATTTTTGAGTGGAGAAATCATGAAAGGAATTGGTGTCTCATGTCCCACTTATTTTATCTAAGTTAGAAAAATAACATTTGAATGATTTGACATAAAAGAATAAATGTAGAAGGGTTGCATACAATATTGAATAATTAGCATTGGGGTGTTCACAATGAATTTGTTAATTTAAGTAAATGCAACTTATGCTTCACTAGTCCATTAAATCTTGGCATATTTCCTTAGCATGTTTTTTAATGGTCTAATTATCTCAAAAAATCTTAAATGAATTTGCATATAAAATTGAACTTAATGAATAATGATTTTATATCCTTTCTGCTGCCAAGCAAAGGAATTTTTAAAATTGTGTTTACCCAATCAAAATTTATGGATATGGTTATTTAAGACATAACATGACCTAACAACTTACCTTTAGTAATTCCAAATATGTATTTCTTCAAATTTAATGAGATGTCATGTTCTCTTCACCATTTTAATACCATCCACAAACATTTCACATGGTTTTCCAAGATTTTGAAAAAGAATATTAAATCATCCATATAAATAACAATGCACATACTGAACATATCCTTAAATTAGATGTCTATAGCATACTAAAATGTATCACCTGCATTTATTAGCCCAAACAACATTCTCATGTGTTCGATGGATCCCCACTTGGTGGTGAAATTTATATTGATTTTATCTTCATGGTTTACCAACACTTGGTTATAACCATAATATCCATTCAAAAATCTATCTTTTGTGAACCATTCACAATTTTTAACAACTTTTACAATGATGGCAGTGGGAAATTGTCTTTATATGAAGCTCTATTGATATTCATAAAATATATAAAAAATCATATTTTTCCATTATTTTTTCATAGTAGAATGATTTTTTCCACCCATATAAAGTTCCTAATAGGAAAATTAATCTTGGATGATAAGAAATTTTATATTTACTTTAATATTAAACATTCCAACAAAAGATTCATAGGCATATACATCTGAGGGAAAGGATTAAATTTCAACTTGAGAGGAATGGAATAAGTGAGGATTGAACTTTCAAATACTTTAAAGTCTTCATAACTCTAGGCTATGATGCCCATGTAGTATATTAAGGCTTGTGAAATTCCATGCTTCTCTACTTCAATACAAGTTGTGCCCATAAACACATTCTTTGAATGATTTTCATTCTAAAGGTTAATGGGCTCATGTATCCTACATTTGGAATGGATTATCTTATCTTTTTCACCTTGATATTCCATATCAAAAAATCCTTACAAAGAGACCATACCTTTCAATATGTTTTTTTGTTTTAGAGTCCATCACACCTTCATCTAATTCAAATTATTTTGTCTCGACTTCATCAATGATATGAGATTCGTGTGTGTGTGTGTGTGTGTGTAATGAAGTCAATGATATGTTGATATTCAATGAAAACCTGAAAATTTATGATATAATCTAGGATGGAAGAAGTGGAAATCAACTCTGCTGAAAAACTTTTCAATATGTAATCAACAAAAATTTACAATGTGATTGAAATTATTGCTAAATTATTTGTTGTATGATTTATCATACATGGTGTGGTTTGTTTATTGCATGCATCAAAGACTTCTATAGAATTCAATAATGTGATGTTGTACTTAAATAATATTTTATCATTTCAAACATAGTGATTTATGACTTGCTTAACTACAAGCTATGAATCACCTAACACCTTCAAGTATTTTAATTTATTCCCGAGAGAAAACTAAAGTCCATGAATTAATGCTTCATATTCAACAACCTTATTTGTAAATTAAAAATGCAACTTAAAATAAACCAAATCAAATTTTCCTCTTGGATTAATAATCTCAAATCTAGGAACACAAACCATGCTTGGACTTGGTACCATCAACCTTTAATTTCAATAATTGATTGTCATCAATTTGTTACTGATTTTGAGATATAAATGTTACAACATGTCACTTTGATTATTTTGTCCTCTAACATCAGGAAGATAAATAGTTTGTTCTTCACATGACAATTCCCTATTAGTTCTTTCCTCATTATTTGAAGTAAGAGCATAACTATTTTGAATAAATGTATTTTTTACATATAGTATTTTTGACTCTTCTTCTTTCCCATAACTTTCATGTTTAGGATTATCCACTACTTCTGTATCTATTATTTATAGTGTTGAAATGAATATTGGTCTATAATTTTTTCCTCATAGTTCAAAATGATTTAAATTTATAAATGTTGGAGCAAACATATATGGTAACACTACCTCAGAGGCATAGAATGAATCTTCTTTGTCTATTTTTTTCCTTCTTCAATTCAATATTTGAGTTGTCCACTTAGAATTTCTGGTTTTTATTGCGGGATCAAAATGTCAACATTCATATTTTTACTAGTTAAATCATCTAAAACATTTATTGCATCATTAACATTAACATTATTGTTATCTTCTTCAGTTGTATCCTTCTTCACATCTAAAAAAACACCAATAAACAATAATTCTTCAACTCTAACTTCATTTATAATCATATAAACCATAACATCATAGTCTTCATATAAGATTTCATTAGTTTTGTTGTATTCTATAATTAAATGTTTCATTTTTGGTTCCTTCTCGATCTTGATTGGATTAGCCATACCATACAATGGGAGCCATATATGGGATAAATCAGTTGCCATATATCCATTCAAATTCTTGGACCAATCTCTACTGAGTAGCATACCATAGGCATAATTTATATCAACTACCTAGATATCAATAAACTAGTATAGCCTTGGATCTAAAGCCATTTGCCTGTGAATGTGGTTCAACTCACTAACAAATTTAACCTCTAAGTTTTTTAGTCAAACCACGTTCCTATTTGACTCGGTGAGAGTTAATCCCATGTTTTAGAAAACTAACAATGGCATCACATTTTTTGAAGAACCTAAATCCACCAAATAATTACATAAATTTTTACCAAAAATGTTAATTGTTAGAAGAAAATGAGAAGTTTTAATGTTTGCCTTATAGAAGGCAACATGTGCATTACCTACTTCACTAGTTTATTTCCTTTTTGATATAAAAATCTTTCAACAATTTTTTATTATTATACATTTGTGTCCGTTTAAATATTACCATATTAGTTTTCATTTTTTTTGAGATCTTCAACAATGTTATATCTATTCTTATTTTGCTCTAAGGATTTGACAAATTGCATAGGAGTAGCATTATTCTTTGATTATGAATATGTGGTAGGCCCTTTAGGTGTAAACAAATTATTTTTTGAGCTTTCATTGGGCATAAGTTTGGCATTATTTTAAGGAGTAGAATTTGTCAAAGGTGTTTGCAGTTTGCTCCTCAACATGTGATTGTTTCCTCTTTGAAATTGCCTAAATGCCTAAACTTTATCGATGTTATCTTCTAGCTCATTATCACTCTAACATAAAAATTCATAGGTTTTTAGAACTAAAGTCATAATGTGTTCATTCAATTTGATTTTTTTATTTTTCAAGTGTAGACACTATCTCTATGTTGTTCATTTCTTTTTAAAAAAAATTAAAAACTAGTTTGAATTCATAGAAATCCATTTCAGCATGAACAACTATACTATGCAACCAAAACCAAGTGGATAATTCCAAATCAGCCAATTTTATAATATTTATAGCATTATCATTAGTTTGGTTTATATTTTCAAGGGAACTAGGTAGACCTTCACTGTTAGACCATGTATTTTATTGACAAATAGTCCTTTTAAAATTGAAATTTCTTCTTTGAGGAGGATTTTTTATGGATTGATTTTTATTTTTTGGTATTTTTCTGGGTAAATCCACCATGTCATTGTCAAATTTCTAATCAAATACTATAATTTTTTGATTTTCAAGTTCATATTGGTACTCTGATTATTTTTCATACTAGTTTGTGGAATTGTGTTGACTACATGTGTTTCAACATTCATAAATTTAGGAACATGAGTTGTTATTGCATTAAGAGAAACATTAGAAGGTTTTTCATTGTTCAAAAAGGATGGGGAAACTTGTTGATTGTGGGTTGCAATAACATAACCATTTATGTTGGGTGAAAAAATAAGATTGTTATAGGGTTTAAGAAGAAGTTGTTAGTTACTTGGCTACAAAAATAACTAATTTGGAAGTAAACATTTACTCCCAAACATTTGATTCAATGAGATTGGTTTGTAAAACATGTTTTGATTTTGGTATATATCTCCTGGGTTCAGGTTCATCACTAGTGTATTATGCATAGGTGCTTGATTAATCATTAGGATTTGATAGAATGCACCTAGTTATCCTGAACATGATACTGGACCAAAACTATATCCTTGTGAAATCATTTTTTGCTCAGTATTGATGGCTTCATTGTAGGCTAAAGACAAATATGTAATAGCTTCCTAGTTTATTCTAAGCAACATAGGTCATCAAATATATAGCTCTTAATTAATCTAGGTATTTGAAAATCTTGTAAAACTTATGGAAATGGGAATTAAACATACTCATTGGTTCATTTTATTCCCTATGATTAGCACATAATTGGTGATATAGGATAGTAAGATCAATAAGTACCCTAATGTGATTAGAAAAAAATCAAGATAATTCCAAGAAGTGATGGATCCATCTACTATCAAACCAAGGTACCAACCATAGGTTGTCTCATCCAAATAATAATGGAAGAGGCAACAAGTCACAACCTCATGTTAGATCTAAGTTATAAGAACAAAGTCTTTGAAATATTGAATATGCTCTGTGACAGTTCAAATCCCACCATGTACATACTTTGGGGAGAAATGAGATTCTTTAGCAAATCATGAGAAACCAATAAAATGTTCACATGGAAATTACCTCTAACAAGACAAGTAGCAAAAATTAGTTGGTTTTGAGGGGTAGTAAAAGGATTTACAAAGGATAAAATAGTCATAGGTGAGTCGTTGGTTGAATGGATAAACCTAGTTTTAGATTTCCCTTTATCACATTGGATTTTTCTATGCTCAATTAGGTATAAAAACTCAAAGTCACCCTCAATAAACTTTTATCTCATGGCAATCATTCTATGTTCAAGTTTTTAAACATATAATGTATCTATTTAAGAAATGTAATCAGAATATTAGAATTAAATATTTTGTTTTAGACCATAACAAATCAAATATCTAAGGTATTCCATTTTGGTCCTGCTTTTAGTGTCAACGTGTTGATGGTTTATTTGGAACACCAACTTAGGAAGGTTGGAAATTCACCCAACCGCTTTTAAAAGAAGATGAAATCTCTTAAAGGTTTATTACTTTCATGTCTTGATTTGTAGGGTAACCTAGTGGTCAATGTGAAATTGTACCATTTTAAGGGGGAATGTTTGGAATAAGTTAAGATAAATCATGAATGATGTTGGTCTTATAAATTTATTGCCCAAGAAATTAGTACTTTATAATCAACATAGAAATATAGCTGATTTAATAAATATTCATTTCATGTATAGATTCAATAGCTCATAAAAAATAATAAAAAGGGTTTTCAATCATGATAAAACCTATAAACATGGATTATTACTTATAGATCTATATTACTTATTCTAATAGACTATAAAAATAACAAAAGATGAGGGTAAATAGAAAAAGAATGAAACTATTTTTCAGCAAAGATAAATCTAAAATTCATTGGATTAGGCAACATCCATGAAATTAATTTGTTGCACGGCCAGTATCCATGCAGCCATGAATAAATATAATGCAAGAGTCTAAAGGTTTTAACTATTAATAAATATGGATAAAATCACAATATACATATGTAGATAATGAAGAATTGTGTATAAAAACATTATTTTTGATATATATTTAATTAGAAAATGATGCAGGAGCATCGAATGCTTAGATATGCTAGGGATATTTTTGTTTTAAAAAAAAATAATAATAAAAAAATAAAAATAAATAAATTCAAATTGTGGATACTTGTCAAAAAGAGAGGATAGGCTTATTTGGGTATTTAGTTATTGATAATCAAAATCAAAGGAGTCAGCCATAAGTGGCGTAGGATTGTTAGTAGTTAAAAAAATCTATGTTTAAAGCATCTTGTTGAGTCTTATTAGGAATTAGTTAGGTGGTGTTAATAATAAAATATGATTATTTCAATATGGGGAGCAGTAGTATAGGCAATAGAATAGGAGATTGTGTAAGAGGAAGTATAGGATCAAGTCTGGGAAAGGACTGTATTTTGATAAATTTTGTAAAAAGGATTGTTCTGAATGAAATATGATCAATGGAAATACAATTTCTTATGTGTAATTTATTCTGCTTTCATTCTAATCTGTGAATAGTCTGGAACCGGAGAGAGATTCTATAAGGGAAGCCTATGTAAAGTGTGAATGAGTGATCAGGGATGGTAGCTTTGCTATTGTTATTCGTCCTGATCTGCATCGTCTGTTCAGCGGTAAGACATTTTGATTAGAGGTAATTTATGATTTTCTGCATCTTTGTTGATATGCCAGTCATTGTCGTGCTACAACAGTCTATCCACATGAATATTCTGTGTTCAGTCTCTTTTCGGAAACCATAGTGAAATACGCATATGTTACCTGTGATAATAAGGATTAAATGAGTCTATCATGTTGATATTTATGTGTTACTATATCATGCTGGCGTTGCTATGTGTCCAGCGAATGGTTAGACATTAGGTAAGATTTGAGTATATAACAAATATGCATAAATCCACTGATATTTGGCGGAGATCCGCCGAGACTTGTTTTGTTTTAACTATTGTTAATCGACTGCAAGAAAAAGGTGAGTTCTTGTGAGCAGCCAGGCCCAGATGTGTCAGGAAAAGTGACCTGTAGGCGGTGTGTATTTGTCCAAACCGATACATAACAGTGAATACACAGCCAAAATAATTTAATCCTACCTGTTGGTTCGGTCAAGGAAGTAAGTTTCTTATTGTACCGCCGACTTTAGAGCTGCTTCGATTAGATTGGAATAAAATTGAGATAAAAGTAGTGATCTGCATTTGTGTATAGTTTAGTCTCTAAATCCAAGCCAGCCGTGAGGATTTATATAACAAAGATGGACAAATTCCCAAGTCCTTACTGTAGACCATTATGATGCTGGCTGAGAAGGCACGCCAGGCGTAGGAGCATGTAACTACATTGAACCTGAAAAATGCATGGTATACAGGGGAAATGAGGACGCGCCAAGCCTGAAAAGGGAGAGAATTGTGTTCGGTTAGCAAGCTTGAGCTGAGGAACAGAAGAAACTGGAAGACGTAGAGGCTGTAATGCTGCACGTACGTCCACGAGTTGAGCCAGGTGGGCAGCTTGGAGATAGATGGCGAGGTGTAGAAGGATTTGTTGATGCAAAGGCTCGATGCACAAATATACAGACCGAGACTGTTTGTGGCTATGTATAGGAAAGCATGTGAGTATTTGGCTGTCTGTAGAGTTTATTCAGATAAGACAAAAGATCAAAATTTTCCCTTTGAAATGAAAAAAAAAAAACAAATGCTCTGCTGTTGAAGATTTCAGTTGTGTATAGTTTACTGGTAGAGTAGTCCATCATTTGATATCAGGCCTGTCTAGCTCAACTGGGAGAGCCTTTTGGATCAAAATGTTGTTTTTGCAGAGATAATGCACTGTAAGAAGACTGCAAATAGAAGTAAACAGAGTGTAGTGGGTGAAGCTGCCAATGCTGTTTACAAGAGAAAAAGAGTTTGTGATGAGACTGAAAGATATAAGAGACAATAAGAAAAAAAAACTAGAGAAAGTACTGTTTGGAGAGGAAGAGCAGCAAGTCAGAATTTTGAATATAGACGAAGGTCAGTTAGAGTTTTTCATCAGAAAATATAGTTCAGATCCAACATAATAAGGTGAAATGTAGAAAAATGCTTCAACACAACATTGTGTATAGAAAATCTAACTAGAAAAATAGAAAATTGTAGAAATTGAATTTTTTGATATTCTATTTGAGCCTCTATTAAAAAATAAATCAACACCTAACTTAGTATTATTGTTGACATTAAATATATTTCTATCCAAAGACGAACCACCCATCAAGCGGTTGCAAACATTAAATGACAAGCACCAACTGGGCCCATATCTAAGGTGAAGTTACATAAATCCAAGTCAATACATATCAAATACATTAATGATATGGCCACGTTAAATTTAAGTGGCAAATGATTATTGGGAAAAATGAAGGATCCCAAGTGTTCACATCCAACACAAGATCTCATTCATCTATGGAATATTTGTACCCACTCTCTCTCCTTTTCACACTTCTAATGCATGAGTCATAGCTCTATTAAATGTTAGCGACAATTCCTACATCAAATTGGAGTATCATCCTCATTTAATCCTAAAAAATAATAAGTGAATCATATTATTTTCTTTGTAAAATCCATAGATATCAAATACATTAAATGTGCAATGTGTTAGCAAAGCAATAAATTCATGAAATTAAATCATTGATAGGTTTTGTAACTTGGATTAATTGCATATAAAACCTAATTCAATGCAAAGATAGTTAAATGACCTTTCCAATGCAACAAATGATATAAGGAATGGAGCCATGGATTAAAAAAGGTGTGGTAAATACTACTGTGTAAGCATAAGCAAACAAATTAGCATCTAAAAAAACATGCTCCAAGATTAATTCGTCAGATAAAATATTAGTCATACTTGTATCTTATATTTTTATAAATCCCTTGGAAATATGCTCAAAAGGATATATATATATATATATCCATGTGTAATAGCTATAAAATACTTTGTGATTAAAAATTGGTAAGTGATGAATCTTTCATATATGGTCATTTGCAAAATCTTATCATTTTATTGGAGAACATGATACCTGTGAAACCAACTGTCTTGCATTTAGATATCATTAGGATATTATCATGAAAAATTCAATAAATTTTGACTTCATTTTATTATGATAAAATAGGTTTTAAAACTGCGTATGGGTAAGATTTGCGCACCTAAAACATTTTAATTTTTTTTCTAAAAATAAAATAAAAAATCCAAAAATGAAAAAAATGATACCATGATTTTTCAATCTGAAATTAGAATATATTAAACAAGAAAAAAAAAATGCCCAATAGGACATCCTTTCTTTCTAAAAATAAACAAGTACAATATATGTGATAGAAGAGAAGAGAGAAAAACATTTTTCAAAAAATCAAGTACAAGAGTATATCATAATTTTTCATATAAATCTTGTCTATTTTATTTTCAAAATATCTCTTATAGACATGATTCCGTCCCTCTTCTCAACTTTACATAGATGTCCTTTTATCAATACCCAACATGGGTTCACCTTTACGAGAGTAAGCCTAACTACTATTCCTTCTGGAGTTGCAGACAAATGGTTGAACATTAGTTCAAAGGAGGTGAGGCATTTTAATAATTATACATCATTCTTTATAATAGAAGAAAATAAATATATTTGATGCAAGGGAATCTGACAACCCAAGATCATTGTGATAACGTTAGTCAAAACCAAGTGCATTCATTTGAATAATAAATCTATTAGAAATTGAAATCAACTAGAGTTAATTTCTCCAAAACTACCAGTTTCACCTCTTTCTCATGCATGCATAGCAGTTAACAAACAGTTAGTTCAAGCAGTTAGAGAGTTAGTTTGCATGCAAAGACTATAATTAGTCTTCAGTTTGCTTTTTCAATTATTGTTTGCTTTCAAATCTATTTAAGAGACCCATGGGCACAGTCTTGTAATAGTGATTCAAGAAGATTAAAAAAATCTTGTTTTCTCCATTGTTGTAGCAATCTGAGTATTTCTATTTTTATTTTTTGTTATATGCTTTGTTTTCTACTGTCAAATTGGTATCAAACCCAACGAATTGCGTGGGAGACACCTGCTTGGAGAATTCGATGAAGGAAGAGTGCATGACAGAGACTGTGGGAAAGAAGCGGTGAAGGAGAAGCAAGGTGTGAGAGCGCAGGAGGGAAGAGCAGTCATATTAAGGCTAGCGTAGTAGTCAAGGAACAAAAAATCGGTGAAAAAGATAAGTGCCTATCGTGTAAATCTGGAAAGTTACAGCCAGCAAGCAGCCAATGTTGGAAGCATAGAGGAGCGATGCCAAAACCAAGAAGATCGGAGGAAAGCACTGTTGTCAAGAAAAGCATAGTCAACTTGAAAAAAGCGTAGCAGCCAGTCCAGCTAAAGATTTGTCCTTGCAAACATAGCAGCCAACAGATAAGACAAAATTAGATCGCTACTGTTATGGAGAAAAATAGGCCATCGTGGACAAGCAAAGTCCAGCCAGTCCAAAAAAATAAAAAATAAAATAATAATAAAAATTTGCAACCGCTTCGGAAGGCATTGAAGACTCAAAAAAGATTATGGTATAAGGGAGCGAAGGCAGCTCATTGTTTACAAGAAGAAAGCTCCCTATGTTGAAGGTTCCAGACCGCTCAAGGAAGAATAGCAGCCAAATGCTTGAAAGATAAGATTTGCCAAGCACAGTAAAAAAAAAGCTTTGGTGCAAGGAGGATTTAGTCGCTTCAGCGTGAGACATGGCAACGAATAACAGCATTTCTTAGCCTCAAATTCTTGTTTTCAATGGTAAGAATTATGATTTTAAAGCAATTAAGATGAGAATGTTGTTTTGCTTACAAGATGTTTGGGATTTGATAGAGAATGGTTTTGTAGAACCATAGGATGAGGCTGCCCATCAGGCATTAACTCGAGCACAAAAGGAAGAGCTTAAAGAGAACAAGAAAAAAGATGCAAAAGCTTTATTTCTAATCCAACAGACATTGGATGAATCGATTTTTTTTAAAGTTGCAGCAGCAACGAGATCCAGATCAGCATGGAAAATCTTGGAGACCACATATAAAAGTAATGCAAAGGTAAAATTTGCTAAATTGCAATCTCCTAGGAGAAGTTTTGAAAATTTGCAAATGAATGATTCAAATTCAATAGACTAGTTTATGGGTCAAGTATTTAATATAGTGAATCAAATTAGATCTAATGGACAAACTATAACGGATTAGAAGATCATAGAAAAAATATTTCAGAGTTTACCTAGCAAATTTGATGCAATAGTTGTAGCTATTGAGGAAACCAAGGATTTAGAACAATTATCAGTAGATGAATTAATGGGTCTTTGTTAACACATGAATCCAGAATGAATAGGAATAACAATACTTCTCTTGAGAATACTTTCAAGTCACAAGTATCATTTGGCAGAGGAAGAGGAAGAGGAAGGTCAAACTTCAGAGGAAGAGGCAGAGGCAGAAATGGAAAGAACAATCCAAATCAAGGTGAAAACAGTAATCAAAACTACAACAATAGAGGATGTGGCAACAATCACTTTCAGCAAAGTTCATAGAGGTTTGATAAATCTAACATTCAATGTTATTATTGGAAAAAATATGGACATTATGCAAGTGAATGCAGAAAAAAACAAGGAGTTGTGGACAAGCAGAATGCTAATTACTCAAATGAATATAGTTCTAATTCTGGAAGCTTATTTCTCACTTGTCATGTTACTCAAGAAAATGCTAGAGATATTTGGTTCTTAGATAGTGGATGCAGTAATTATATGACAGGGAATAAATAATTCTTTGCTAGTCTTGATGATTCCATAAAATTTGAAGTTAAATTAGAAAATGATAACAAAGTGGATGTAATGGGTAAAGGAGTAATAAATGTTTTGGTAAAAAATGTGAAAGAAGGTTTATACCTGATGTTTATTTTGTACTTAGACTAAAGCATAATCTTATGAGTGTTGGATAGTTAGTATAGAAAGGTTACAGAGTATCCTTTATGGATAATATTTGCACAATACTAGACAAGTTTCCAAGTGACAGGTTGATAGGAAAAGTGGAGATGACCAAGAATTAGATGTTCCCTCTTTGAATTCAGTGCATCCAAGGAGAAGAGGAAGCCCACTTCAAAACCATGCATCTAGACCAATCATGGTTACGGCACTTAAGGTATGGACATTTACATTTTGGAGGTTTGAATTTGTTACAAAGGAAAAATATGGTGAAGGGATTACCACCAATAAAAATGCCAGGAAGTTCATGTGACAGTTGCATTCTAGCAAAACAACATAGAGAGAGCTTTCCAGTAGGAGCCTCATATAGAGCAAAGGTAATATTAGAGCTAGTCCATAGTGATTTATGTGGACCAATGCAAATTCCATCATTTGGAGGTAGCTCTTATTTTCTAATCTTCATTGATGACTTTAGTAGAAAGACATGGATATATTTTCTCAAAAATAAGTTTGAAGCCTTTGAAAAGTTTAAAGAATTCAAGGCTATGGTTGAAAAGCAAAGTGGCCATTACATCAAAGTACTTAGATCAGATAGAGGAAGTGAATATATGTCTAATGAATTTCAAGATTTTTGTAGATATCATGGCATTAAAAGGCAACTAACTACAAGGTACACACCACAGTAGAATGGTGTAGCAGAAAGAAATAATAAAACAATCATGAGATGGCTAAAAGCATGTTGAAGGTGAAACATTTGTCAAATGAATATTGCGCAAAAGCTGTAGCATGTGCAGTATATATTCTAAATAGAAGTCCAACAAAGAGTGTTAGAGATCGAATTTCACAAGAAGCTTTGGAGTGGTAAGACGCATAGTGTACATCATTTTAGAATTTTTGGTTGTATTGCATATTCTCTTATACCATATAAATTGAGAAGAAAACTTGATGATAAAGGTGAGAAATGAATTTTTATTGGCTATAGTGAAGAATCAAAGGCTTATAAGTTGTATAACCCTATTTCAAAGAAAGTGATTATTAGCAGAGATGTTGAATTTAAAGAAGAAGAAGCATGGGATGGTAGCACCATCACAATTGGAGCACCAATTCCACAAAATGAAGAAGAATCTGAAGAAAAAAATTTGCAAGGTGATCAATCCTCTCCACAAGCAAGAACAAGCACTCCAATAAAAACACCTAGGAGCTTAGAACAAGGTGAATCATCTGGACATGCATGTCATCCTACTCCAAATTCACAAGTAAGTGATGAATCAAATCCAACTCTTGCCACTTTAAGATTAAGATTTAAAGGTAAGAAAATGAGAAACTTGAATGAGATTTATAATCAAGAAGAAGAGAAGTTAGATTTGTGTTCAAATTTTGCTCTTTTCTCTCATGATCCTATGTATTATGAAGAAGCAGTTAATGAGGAACATTGGATAAAAGTAATGGATGAAGAGATGAATACCATTGAAAGAAATCAAACATGAGATCTAACTAATCTACTTGAAGGTAAGGATTGCATAGGAGTCAAATGGGTTTATAAGACCAAATTTGATGTAGATAGAAATGTTGAAAAGCACAAGGCAAGGTTAGTAGAAAAAGGTTTTGTAAAAGAACATGGAATTGATTATAATGAAACATTTGCTCTAGTTGCTAGACTTGATACTGTTAGAATGGTTTTAGCAATAGCTGCTCAAAATAATTGGAATGTATATCAAATAGATGTCAAATCAGCTCTCTTGAATGGTTTCCTAGATGAAGAAGTGTATGTAAAACAGCCCCTAGGTTATGAAGTGTAAGGACATGAAGAAAAAGTCTACAGATTGAAGAAGGCCCTTTATGGTCTCAAGCAAGCACCAAGAGCTTGGTATAGTAGGATTGATTCATACATGACAAACAATGGATTTAGCAGAAGCAATAGTGAGCCTACATTGTAAACAAAAATCAACAAAGCAGGTCAGATTTTGATTGTGTGTTTATATGTTGAAGATTTGATTTTCACTAAAAATTTGTCTATAGACACATTTAAATCAACAATGAAGAAAGAATTTGAAATGACAGATTTAAAATTAATGAAGTACTTTTTGGGCATATAAGTTGTACAATCGGAGAAGAAATTTTTTATTTGTCAAACTAAATATGCAAAGGATGTGTTAAGGAGATTTAAGATGCTGAATTGTAAACCAGCACCTACACCAGTTGCTACAGGGACCAAAATTAGCAAAAAAGACAAAGGGTCTAAAGTTGATTCTACATCATTTAAAAGACTAGTTGGTAGTTTGATGTATCTTATAGCTACAAAACCAAATATCATGTATGGGGTTAGTTTAATATCTAGATTCATGGAGTCACCAAAAGACTCACATTGACAAGTTGGAAAGAGGATATTGAGACATGTGGTAGAAACAACAGAATATAGAATTTTATATTCTACAACTAATGATTTTAGTTTGATTGATTATATTGACAGTGATTTTGTAGGTAGCATTGATGACAAGAAGAGTACTTCTGGACATGCCTTTCTTTTAAGAATATGTATGGTCACATAGGCATTCAAAAAGTAACCTATAGTGACACTTTCATTAGCTGAAGCAAAGTATTTAGCAGCCACATCAGCAGCATGCAACTTGTATGAGAAGAGTATTGACAGATTTATTACAAGCACATAAAGAGTCAACACCAATCTTTTGTGACAACAAATTAACAATTGCATTATGAAAAAATCATGTTTTTCACAAGAGGAGCAAACACATTGATACAAGATTTCATTTTATCAGAGAGTTAGTAAATAATGAGGAAATCCATCTAGAGTTTTGCAGATCTGAAGACCAATTGGTAGATATATTCACAAAGGCATTAGCAAAAAAGACCTTTGATTATCTAAGACAAAATTTAGGCATTGTAAATGCTGAAGTAGTTAGTGGTAGAAATTAAGGGGGAGTGTTTGAAACTAAAGTCAACTGGAGTTAATTTCTCTAAAACTACCAGTTCCACCTCCTTCTCATGCATGCACATCAGTCAACACACAGTTAGTTCAAGCAGTTAGAGAGTTAGTTTGCATGCAAAGACTATAATTAGTCTTCAGTTTGTTTTTTCAATTATTGTTTGCTTTCAAATCTATTTAAGAGACCCATGGGCACAGTCTTGTAATAGTGATTCAAGAAGATTATTAAAATCTTGTTTTTTCGATTGCTGTAGTAATCTGAGTATTTTTGTTCTTATTTTCTATTATATGCTCTATTTTCTACTGTCAAAATCCAATTTTATTAATAACAAGGATAAGATGATTTCAGATGATCAGAATAATTAGACTACTAGAGATGGATGTTGAGAGCTCCATCCATTTATAACTTCCACATGTTTTTGATTTTCAAAGGTTGTAAGGCTCTGATCTAACGACATAAGATCCTCACAAAAATTGATGAATCCAATGGTATGTGAGGATATTGTTGGAATAAGATAATTCCATCTCCTTGTCAGTATGGTCCCAACCATCCAAATGACACTCCACTCCACCAAAAGTCTTCCTTCAACCACCATCCTTCAATGACTGCTGCATGCTCTAACCGACCTTCACCAAAAGTTGTTATCTTATTCTTTTGTCTTTTGTCTTTTGTCTGTTAATAGTGTCATTAAGTCCTCTATAAAGCTGTGGCAATTGTATTGGTTTAAGTAGGCCCTTAGTGGTGCCTCCCAGTTGAAACTGGTTAAGAGGTAAAGATGCAATGAAAATTCAATCTTAAATGCCGTAGCATTATTTTCATTGTCAACAAATTGTTATCAGAGCCAATGGAGAAGATCTTCGAAAGCTACAGACAAGAGAAAGAGTGCAGTAGAAGCGTGGTGAAGACCAAGCAATTGTTGGAAGGTAACGCCCAATTGGAGGCGTGATCAGGAGAGCCGAGCTCAATCATCTATTTCTGATCATGGGAGGCAGTAAGAGCCAAGCTGTGAATGAGCTGTGGCTGGTCTCAAGAGAGAGACTATGAATGAGCGCTGGAAGAAAGAGTAGCCAAGGATGCTCTGCTAACCTTCATGTAGAAAGATGAAGAATGAGCTCATAAATGCCAAAGCATTTCCACAAATGGAGAGAAGTGTGAAGGCACTCTCCATCCTTGAAATATGTAGTAATGGCAGTTTAAAAGAAATGATATGGTAATAAATCAAATTGAAGCAGTGAATGACTGGATGCCAAAATCAAGCTGAGCATAGGGAATTTCAAGCAGAATTGGCATTTCATGTTGTTAGAAACTGGAGATAATTTCTCCAAACTCCTTGTTTGCCCCCATCATGCATGCATTTTGCATGATCATCTGGTTATATCATTGCTTAGTTAGCATGCACAACTACAGTTATACGTTAGTCTATTTTTGTATTTTATTTGTTCTTAATTCTATTTAATGTAGACCTGTTCGTAGTTTTTGAAATGAGAAATAATAAGATTAAAATTCCTTTTTGATTGCCGTAGCAATCCGGAATCTGCAACTATTTTTATGCTTTGTTATTTTTTTGCTATATCATTGACAAATTGGTATCAGAGTGTAGATTTGGTATTAAAATGCATTTGTTTTGCCATAACCAAATCAACATGAGCTACAAAATGGGGCATGAACTTGTTTCTTTGACTCAGAGCATGGCCTCCTTTTCAACAAAGCTTCAGCTTCCTCAGGAGTGATTTCCTTGCCGAAAGATATTGTGCTTGTTCCACTTGTAGGCTGGTGCATACGAATGGTGGGGCGGCCAATGGGAGAGGCACTGAAAGCTAGATCAAACACACCACTCTCTGCATTTGTAGATGGTAGTGCTAGGGTTCGAACCTGAGCATGTTCGAGTGGACCTTCTAATGGGACCTTCCAAATATTTGTGCTTAATAAATTTCCAATGGATATCTAGATTATCAAAATAGTCTCGGCCAGTGAGAGAAGGGAACCAATTTCTATTCTTTCTTATTTAATGCTTGTGCATTTTTTTGTAAGAATTGAGGGAGATCACTATAGTCAATAGAGCCAGCCAGAAGCACTGCCAACTGAAGGAGATCGTAGCAGTCAAATAAACTACAGATGTTGCATTTGCCTTGTATAGCCTATGTTTGTCTTCATCTAAGAATAGCACAGCTAGCTAAATAGTAGACCTAGAGCACTAGAAACAAAATCTAGGGAGGAGAAAGGCTACAACAACAATAAAATCATGCAAGTCTTGAGACATGGCAACAAACAACATCATTTCTTAGCTCTAGATTCCCACTTTCAATGGTAAGAATTATAATTTTTGGGCAATTAAAATGAGAACATTGTTTTGCTCACAAGATGTTTGGGATTTGGTAGAAAATATCTTTGTAGAACCATAGGATGAGGTTGCCCATCAGGCATTAACTCGAGCACAAAAGGAAGAGCTTAAAAAAATAAAAAAAAAAATGAAAAAGCTCTATTCCTAATCCAATAGGCAATGGATGAATCCATTTTTTCTAGAGTTGCAGTAGCAACGAGATCTAAATCGGCATGGAAAATCTTAGAGACCACCCATAAAGGTAATACAAAGGTGAAAATAGCTAAATTTAAATCTTTTAGAAGAAATTTTAAAAATTTACAAATGAATGATTCAGAGTCTATAGACCAATTTATGGGTCAAGTACTGAATATTGTGAACCAAATTAGATCCAATGGAAAAACAATAACAAATCAGAAAATCATAAAAAAATACTCGGGAGTTTACCCAACAAATTTGATGCAATAGTTGTAGCTATTGAGAAAACTAAGGATTTATAACAGTTATTAGTAGATGAATTAATGGGATCTTTATTAACACATGAATCCAGAATGAATAGGAATAAAAATACTTCTTTTGAGAATGCTTTCAAGTCTCATGTATCATTTGACAGAAGACGAGGAAGAGGAAGGTCAAACTTTAGAGAAAGAGGTAGAGGTAGAGGCATAGTTGGAAGCAACAATCCAAATCAAGGTGAAAACAATAATCAAAACTACAACAATAGAGGATGTGGCAATAATCACTTCCAACAAAATTCATAGAGGTTTGATAAATCTAACATTCAATGTTATTATTGCAAAAAATATGGACATTATGCAAGTGAATGCAGAAAGAAACAAAGAGATGTGGACAAGCAGAATGCTAATTACACAAATGAATCTAATTCTAATTCTAGAAGCTTATTTTTTACTTGTCATGTTGCTCAAGAAAATGCTAGAGATATTTAGTTTTTAGATAGTGGATGTAGTAACTATATGACAGGGAATAAAAAATTATTTGCTAGTCTTGATGATTCCATAAAATTTGAAGTGAAATTAGGAAATGATAACAAAGTGGATGTAATGGGTAAAGGAGTAATAAATGTTTTGGCAAAAAATGGTGAAAGAATATTTATTCCTGATGTTTATTTTGTACCTAGACTAAAGCATAATCTTATGAGTGTTGGATAGTTAGTATAAAAAGGTTACATAATATCTTTTATGGGTAATGTTTGCACAATACTAGACAAATTCTAAATGACAGGTTGATAGGAAAAGTGGAGATGACCAAGAATCAGACGTTCCCTCTTCGAATTTAGTGCATCCAAGTAGAAGAGGAAGCCTACTTCAAAACCATGCATCTAGACCAATCATGGCTATGGCATTTAAGGTATGGACATTTACATTTTGGAGGTTTAAATTTTTTACAAAAAAAATATATGGTGAAGGGATTACCACCAATAAAACAGCCAGGAAGTTCATGTGAAAGTTACATTCTAGCAAAACAGCATAGAGAGAGCTTTCCAGTAGGAGCCTCATATAGAGCAAAGGTAATATTGGAGCTAGTCCATAGTGATTTATGTGGACCAATGCAAATTCCATCATTTAGAGGTGGTTCTTATTTTCTAATCTTCATTGATGATTTTAGCAGAAAGACTTAGATATATTTTTTCAAAAATAAGTTTGAAGCATTTGAAAATTTTAAAGAATTCAAGGCTATGGTTGAAAAGCAGAGTGGCCTTTACATCAAGGTACTTAGATCAGATAGAGGAGGTGAATATATGTCTAATGAATTTCAAATTTTTTGTAGATATCATGGCATTAAAGGCAACTGACTACAAGGTACACACCACATTAAAATGGTGTAGCAGAAAGGAAGAATAGAACAATCATGGAGATGGCTAGAAGCATGTTGAAGGTGAAACATTTGTCAAATGAATATTGGGCAGAATCAATAGCATGTGCAGTATATATTCTGAATAGAAGCCCAACAAAGAGTGTCAAGGATCAAATTCCACAAGAAGCTTGGAGTGGTAAGAAGCATTGTGTGCATCATTTCAAAAATTTTGGTTGTATTGCATATTCTCTTATACCATCTAAATTGAGAAAAAAACTTGACGATAGAGGTGAAAAATGCATTTTTATTGGCTATAGTGAAGAATACAAGGATTATAAGTTGTATAACCCCATTTCAAAGAAAGTGATTATTAGCAGAGATGTGGAATTTAAGGAAGAAAAAGTATGGGATGGAAGCATTGATAAAACCATCACAATTGGAGCACCAATTCCTCAAAATGAAGCAAAATTTGAAGAACAAAATTTTTAAGGTGATCAATCCTCTCCACAAGCAAGAACAAGTACTCCAATAAGAACGCCTAGGAGCTTAGCACAAGGTGAATCATCTGGTCATGTATGTCATCCTACTCTAAATTCACAAGTGATGAATCAGATCCAACTCTTACCACTTTAAGATCAAAACTTAAAGTTAAAAAAATGAGAAACTTGAATGAAATTTATAAACAATAAGAAGAGAAGTTAGATTTGTGTTTAAATTTTGTTTTTTTCTCTCATGATCCTATGTATTATGAAGAAGCAACTAATGAGGAACATTGGATAAAAGCAATGGATGAAGAGATGAATGCCATTGAAAGAAATCAAACATGGGATCTAACTAATCTACCTGAAGGTAAGAATTGCATAGGAGTCAAATGGGTTTATAAGACCAAATTTGATGTAGATAGAAATGTTGAAAATCACAAGGCAAGGTTAGTAGCAAAAAGTTTTGCAAAAGAACATGGAATTGATTATAATGAAACATTTACTCTAGTTGCTAGACTTGATATTGTTAGAATGGTTTTAGCAATAGCTGCTTAAAATAATTGAAATGTATATCAAATGGATGTCAAATCAGCTTTCTTGAATGGTTTTCTAGATGAAGAAGTGTATGTAAAATAGCCACCAGGTTATGAAGTGCAAGGACATGAAGAAAAAGTCTACAGATTGAAGGCCCTTTATAATCTCAAGCAAGCACTAAGAGCTTGGTATAGCAGGATTGATTCATACATGACAAAGAATGGATTCAGTAGAAGCAATAGTGAGCCTACATTGTACACAAAAATCAACAAAGCAGGTCATATTTTAATTGTGTGTTTATATGTTGATGATTTGATTTTCACTAAAAATTTGTCTATAGACACATTTAAATCAGCAATGAAGAAAGAATTTGAAATGACAGATTTGAGATTAATGAAGCACTTTTTGGGCATAGAAGTTGTACAATCAGAGAAGGAAATTTTTATTTGTCAAACTAAATATGCAAAGAATGTGTTAAGGAGATTTAAGATGCTGAATTGTAAACCAGCACCGACACCAGTTGCTACAGTGACCAAAATTAGCAAATAAGACAAAGGGTCTAAATTTGATTCTACAAAATTTAAAAGATTAGTTGGTATTTTGATGTATCTTATAGCTACAAGACCAGATATCATATATGGGGTCAGTTTAATCTCTAGATTCATGGAGTCACCAAAAGACTCACATTGGCAAGTTGGAAAGAGGATATTAAGATATGTGGCAAGAACAATAAAGTATGGAATTTTATATTCCACAACCAATAATTTTAGTTTGATTGGTTATACCGATAGTGATTTTGTAGGTAGCATTGATGACAGGAAGAGTACTTCTGGACATGCCTTTTTTTTTTGAAACATGGGTGGTCACATGGGCATCCAAAAAGCAACCTATAGTGACACTTTCATCCGCTGAAGCAGAGTATGTAGCAGCCACATCAACAACATGTCAAGCAACTTGGATGAGGAGAGTATTGACAGATTTATCACAAGCATAGGAGTCAACACCAATCTTTTGTGACAACAAATCAACAATTGCATTGTCAAAAAGTCATGTTTTTTACAAGAGAAGCAAGCACATTGATACAAGATTTCATTTTATTAGAGAGTTAGTGAATAATGGAGAAATCCATTTGGAGTTTTGTAGATCTGAAAACCAATTGGTAGATATATTCACAAAGACATTAGCAAAAGAGAGTTTTGATTATCTAAGACAAAATTTAGTCATTGTAAATGTTGAAGTAGTTAGTGGTAGAAATTAACGGGGAGTGTTAGAACTTGGAGCTAATTTCTCCAAACTCCTTGTTTGCCCCAATCATGCATGCAGTTTGCATGATCATCTGGTTATGTCATTGATTAATTAGCATGCACAACTGCAGTTATACGTTAGTCTATTTTTCAGTTTTATTTTTTCTTAATTCTATTTAATGTAGACATGTTCGCAGTTTTTGAAATGAGAAATAATGAGATTAAAATTCCTTTTTGATTGCCGTAGCAATCTGGAATCTGTAACTGTTTTTATTTTCTGTTATTTTTTTTGCTGGAAGAAAGAGTAGCCAAGGACGCTCTGCTGCCCTTCACGCAGAAAGATGAAGAATGAGTTCAGAAATGCCAAAGCATTTCCACAAATGGAGAGAAGTGTGAAGGCACCCTCCATCCTCGAAATATGTAGTAATGGCAGTTTAAAAGAAATGATATGGTAATAAATCAAATTGAAGCAGCGAAGGACTGGAGGCCGAAATCAAGCCGAGCATAGGGAATTTCAAGCGGAATTGGCGTTTCATGTGTGAGCGTTCAAGGCAAAACGTACTTTTGAGGAGACAGTCATCAGCTCCAAAGGAGATCGTAGCTTTAAAAGCAAGTACAGCAGACAAAGCTAAGAATCACTGAAGTTCAAACAAAGTAATGATATAATCCTCTTGATGGATGAAGTACACACTTTAATTGGAGCAGGCACAGCGGAAGGTGCTGTAGGTGCTACTAGTATTCTCAGGCAGCATGTGATGAAATGGTGAGAATAACCATTGAGATTGTTAAACCGTCATGGAGCCGCATTTGGATTAACTCCCCACATGGTTGGGTGAGTTACGTAAATAGTGATTTGAGATCGCTAAATTGGAGAAATATTATCTTAAAGAGCATTGGAGACGTGAGCAAGGGGGAGCGTTCCAATTGAAGATGGAAGGGAGGATATTGAATGCCGTAGCATTCTTTATTTGTGTTTGTCCTCCAAAGAAAAGAGGTGTGGTACATCTAAAGGTAGGGTTACAGACCTGTTAGCGAGCAGAAGAAGAGGTGAAAATCAACACAAGGAGTTGAAAATGTGGCTGGAACGTGGAAGAAGATATCGGCATTTTGCTCGACGAGTGTCTTGAAGAGAAGATTGATTTCGTATTGTTTTTTTTTTGGTAACAGGAGGACTCATGCATGACAGATCCAACCAGCAAGGAAAAAGGCAGATAGTGGGAATCCCCACCTGGAAATCGACGGTCCCTTGAAACTTGAGAGTCCCACAATGGGCATTATGCGATGAAGCAAGGAGTGCCGCTAAGTTTGCTCAAGGCCTATTTGCAGGCCAATGAAGAGTAGCGAAGTCACTTAGGTGGCAGGCTTTGGAATGGGTGCATCAGGGGTGCACTACCACCATTTGGAGCATACAAATTTGATGAGGTCGAATCACCTCGTGTACAAGGGTAGTCTGCAGAAGACATGGTGTTCGTGGAATATGATCTTATGTGGGTCGCATATCCAAGAAGCTGTGAAGTATTGAAAAGAGCCAAGCCGCTGAACCGTTGAAGAAAAAAGGTAGAGCAAGAGGTGCTCGTGAGAGATGGTAATGAGCCATCGAGAAGTAATGCAATCATTCATTATATTTAAATTTGGTAAGAGCTCCGCAAAGCTCGAGTTGCACATTAAGTGAAGATGTGAAAGCGCGTGTGTTGAACAGTGAGTGAAGCTATCAAAGAGCCTGAAGATCAGGCCGATCGTTGGCAAATCTACATTAATGTGGAAAGAACCCAGCAGAGTCCCGGGAAGAAACTTGAGCAATTAAGCATCAGGGGAAAGAAAGGTAAGCAAGCAGGGAGCTTGCAGTGTTAGACATAAGCATATCTGTTGATAGCCTTTCGATAGGCTATTTCTCAATCGTAAATGCTGAATGAATGCTCATTGAGCAATTGTATTTATTCATAGCCTCAATCTAAGCTATGTCAGGGGATGTATTGCACAAAGTAATTAAAAAAGATGTATTTCACAATCATTGCCCTATGCTACTGGATGGAATTAAGGAGTGTTGGAATAAGATAATTTCATCTCCCTCTCATTATGGTCCCAATCATCCAACTGACACTCCACTCCACCAAAAGTCTTCTTCAACCACCGTCCTTCAACCACCGCTGCATGCTCTAACTGACCTTCACCAAAAGGAGTTGTTATTTTATTCTTTTGTCTTTTGTCTGTTAATAGTGTCATTAAATCCTCTATAAAGCTGAGGCAATTGTATTGGTTTAAGTAGGCCCTTTGCGGTGCCTCCTAGTTGAAACTGGTTAAAAGGGAATTATGCGATGAAGATTCAATCTTAAATGCAGTAGCATCGTTTTCATTGTCAACAGATATTTTAAGGATAATGTCACCATATTTATCTAAAATCTCACATCATCAAAAATTTTAGGATCTGATAGTTGGATAGCTTTTTCAGGAAATGAGAAGGCTCACACCATTAGATTATTGTTCCTAAGCTAAAATATGAGAGCTTCTTAGTATGGAGTAAGCTTTGGATCATTTTTTCATCATATCAAAGTTTAATTAGATAAAAGAAATGAATTTATGTGGATATGAAGATGAAAAACTTTGAAAATTTTAAAGAATAAAATATAATTAAGTAAATGAAAATAATAAATTATTTTCATGTCACCTTCTATATTTTATGAAAGATGATCTCCTTAAATTAAAACATCTAAAATGTAGTATTTTAATTCTCAATTTCTTAGCGACTTTCATGAGCCACTTCTGTAAGGAGAAAGATTAATCCATCATCGATTAGCCTATAAAGTTAAAAAAAATTGAAAATAATGAAGCCCTAAAAACTTCGATTTATGATAACTATGAGAAACTGAGTGGAAGCTCCTAAGCAACTTGCCATTGCATTTCTATCATCTCTGACCTCTTAAAATTTTGACCATAGGCTACATTTGAGTTTAATAATTCATTTACAGTTACTTACTCCTTTTGAAATTAATGCAGATAATTATCCCTTCTACTCACATCAAACTTTTGCTGTTAGTTCAAAATGAGCACATTAAAGAAATAGGCTCTGCTTTAAATTCGTAATTGCTAACTAAATATCAGAATTCTTTCATGGCACTCTTCTCATTAACTCAGAGCCATTTTCATATTTTTTTGGTCGTCGCCAACTCTAATGCCTTAAAATGTCGATGCATTGGAATTATCCTAAATGTGCCAAATTATTTAAAAAATTGGAGAGCCTTTGATGCCATTATCATTGCAAAGTGTCTTCGATGCTTTTGTGCTTTTTTTGTCTTTAATTTTAATTTCTATCAATGGCCTCCTCTAATTTATCTTCGGACTTATTCACTCAATATTTAAGCTCGAGTGAATTTATAAAGAATTTTTAAGTTTTGGGGAGTGTTGGCATGGAACGTTTCATATTCCATGGGTATAGTCCCAAACTGGTCTATGAATAACTTCTCATGTGCATCATCTAAGTGTTTGCTACCTTCCAAATGGTAGTGCATCATCTACTACTTACCCATTGTTTTTAATAAAAATCTAAGGTGGATTTGGATACTACACTACCCTTTCATCATATTTTCTGACCTTTGTGGAGATGGGTCTTTCCTTCATTATACGGTGTTGGAATCTTCTTTCTTGGTTTCAGGATAAAGTTTCATAATGCAAGTATGTTAAGCCTCTAATCCAATTATTATTTCATTGATGGTTGATACACTGATTGTTTCCTCTATTTTCATATATTCATTAGCCACAACGACTCAATTATCCATTAAGATTTACCTTCTTCGTCGATCTAGTTTCAGATCCTATTGTGGCTCTTTGAAAGGAAATAAGATGACACAATAGGTATACAATCCTTATAATGTACCATTTTACATTGATTCAATACTTTCTGTAAATATTTGTGATACTTAAAGGGTGAGGGACCCTATAGATACCCTCTCTTACTTTTCTATATGCATTTGTGTTAGATATCAGTGTACTATAATTCATGCTCTTTTCAAATATGATTGTGATCAAAATATGAGAAATTAATTTAATAAAAATAAAATCATACACAAGTGCAAGTGCCCCTGTGCAGAGTGCTACCACAACATTTTATAATACAAAAATAAAACCTCATATAATGTCTATAAAAATAAATCATTTACAAATTGATAAAAATAGATATCATTTCTAATTAGTCTCAATGAATATGCTAGTTTCAAAGTATTTTGAAAGCATGATGGATACTGAAATAAAGCATGAAGAGAATACCTTTTGGTTTTCACTTTTAAGAATTTATATTTTTTATGCTTTAGTGAATACAAGCGCTGAAGGTATATATTTTGGGAATTTTGTGTAGGTTTTTATAGCTCCATCTTTCATTTATGTTTCCCTCTTCATAATTGTCTTATAGGATGAGAACATTTTCCATATTATACCTTGAACCTATTGCCTCACCACAAATCCCAAATATTCTGATTGGGAATCCCTTTTTAAAATAAGCGAACGCCCCTACTTTTCCTACAATTATAGTGAATTTGAATGACATCTACTTAATGACCTAGGAAAAAATACTTAAATCCTTGTGTTTAATCACATATACCTCCATCATGTTAATAAATGAGTCCATTTCACATTTCATTCCTAAGTCCTCTCTTTCTTGATAACAAATTTTGAAAAGAATACACCATACTTGCTAAGAAATAGAGCCTAGGTCTCAGATTTATCATTTTGATGCTTATGACGTATGGTCACTTGACTAATATCTTCATATTTTAAATGATAAATAGAAACTGAATATTTATTTTGATTAGAAAGAATGGATATCTTCGAGATGAAGGTAAAATTCATTTCTAAATCTTTCAAATATCAATTGGCTTTATTATAAATATTTTATTTCATTGCCAGTAAGGGGTTTTTAAGGATCCTTTTCCATGTGTGTTCTCTTAGAAGAGATTGGCTCAAATCTTAATTTTAAATTAACCTTTCCAAATTTTATGAATAATCCTTAGCATGTTTTTCCTTATCTATGCTTCTAGCATGTTTTTCCTTATCTATGCTTCCGTATAGTGAGAGAGGATTCTTGTCATGATATTCTATATTGTATTCTTATTTTTTTATAAAAGTAAAACCCTTATTGAAATAAAGGGGAATAATAGTCCTTACTTTTAGTGGAAAGGGTGTATTTATCGAGAGGATAAGGTTTTTTCTTTGAATTGATAACAAATTTTTGTTGGATATGTGACAACAAAGTTAAATGTTGGATCCTTTTGTGGTAAGGTTTTTATCCCACTTTTTAATAGGGGAGTGTGCGATGGTAATTCCCCCATTCATTATTGTTTTAAGGGCATCCTAATGAACCCAAAAACTATCAAGAACAAAAAAAAAAAATACCAATAAGCCAAGATCTTAAAATAATACTCCGAATTGATTCATATTGATTGTTTAAGATAATTACAAATCCAAACCATGCTTAAATAAGCCTCAACTCAGAAATTAGAGTTTACATGTAAAATTTTAAAAAAACTAAAATCTAAAAAATATGTCTATTTTTAAAAACTTTCAAAATAGCCCAAAATATCCTAGAAACTATAATTAGACTATGGGATAAAATTCAACTAACTTTGATGTCTAGTTTAAAAAATATGTAATTTCTACAAATTAAAAAATCCAAAAAATAATTAAATTGCAATTTTGGACCTTCAAATGATCATGTATGGCCTCCAAAAAATATTGAAAATATTGCTAGGCCAGTGGAATGACCTAAGACAACAACAAATTTTTTGATACAGTCATTTTGGCATGTGGAAGAGCTCAAAAAAAGTTATGGGTCAAAATTTATGGCCTCCAAAAAGTTAGCCTATTTTTTTTGCATCATTCTCCTCTTGTTGAAAACAACTCAACTCTTACAAGTTACCCTGATTATACTGCTGCCATTTTTTCTTATCAATCATCTTTAGCTCCCATTATGTAATCCAAGTGTTGTCTTCTTATTGTAATCCTTCCCACTGTACCAAATACCTATTATAATTCCCTTGTCTTGTGCTCACTATCTTCATATCCAAAACCTGCACTATTTTTTCTTTCTTCCTCTTTGGAACCTGTCTCCCAATTTACTTCTTCATATTCATCATCTTCATCATCTTCTTCATGAAATTCATATAAATCTGAAACATTAAATACTGGAGATATATCAAAATTCTATGATAAACTTATCTCATAAGCATTGTCATTGATTTTTTTCACAATTATATATGGTCCAATTTTCTTATACTTTACCTTATTGTATGTACCTTTTGGAAAACTCTCTTTCCTCAAGTAAACCACTACCAACTCTCCTTCAAATCCCTTGGATATTCTTCTAACATCTACAGTTACTTTATATTTCTCATTACTTTCTTCCAACTTTCTTCTTACTCCTTGCAACCATTTTATATGCTCTACAAATTATTCTGCATCATCACTAATTCAATCTACAATTAGTAATTATATCAAATCTAAAATAACCATAGAATTTTTTTCATAAATAATTTAAAAAGGTGACTTTCTTGTTAATCTATTTGTTGAACTATTACATACAAACTTAGCTTGTGGTAAAGCCAAGTCCCATTACTTTGGTTTCTCTCTCACTAGGTATCTCAATAAATTTATCAAGCTCCTATTCACAACTTCTATTTTTCCATCTATTTGTGGATGATATGCACTACTGAATTGTAGATTAGTACCCATATTCTTCCAAAAATCATCCAAAAATGACTTATAGATTTCATGTCCCTATTTCAAATAATAATTTTTAAAACACTATACAATCTCACAATATCCATAAAAATAATTCTACAACTCTAGTGGTATCATTGGTTTTCTTACATACAATGAAATGAACCATTTTAGAAAATCTATTTACAACAATAAAAATTGAGTCGTTACCTCTTTGTGTGTTTGGCAATCCTAACACAAAATCCATATTAAAATATGTCCATGCCCCTGTTGGAACTGGTAATGGCATGTAAAGTCCAGTATTTTATACATGTCTTTTAGCTATCTTATATATTCTACACCTTGAAACATGTCTTCTCACATCTCTCTTCATATTTGGCCAAAAATACTTTTCTTCCACCAAAGCTATTGTCTTCATCTTACCAGAATGTCTAGCCAAACCACCACTATGTAATTCTCTTATTATATTGTCTTATAGAGACCCAACTGGAATGCATAATCATTTTCCTTTGAAGAGATAACCTTCTTGTATAACACACTCATCATGAATAACATTTGTCCCACATGTTAATGAATTTTTGTACTAACCAACTACCTTGCTAAAATATGGATCAATATCATATAATTATTTAATAGCTTCAAATCTAACTACAATCACCATAGTATTTAATAACGCTACCCTCCTACTCAATGCATCAGCTCCCTGATTCTATTTTTTAATTTATGTTTCAGCACAAAAGTATACTCTTGCAAGAAAGAAACCCACTTTGCATCCCTACTATTCAAATTTTTTTGTGTATTCACATACTTCAAATCTTCATGATCTATAAACAGTATAAACTCCTTAGGCACCAGATAATGCCTCCAATGTCTTATAACTTGTACAATTGCATAAAGTTCAACATTATAAGTAGAATATTTTGTTCTTACCTCATTTAACTTCTCACTAAAATATGCTATTGGCTTTCTTTTTTGACTTAGCACAACACCAATTTTCACAAATAAAGCATCACAATCAACCTCAAAAACTTTGTTAAAATTCAATAATGCTAAAATTGGTCTTTCTGTAATCTTCTTCTTCAAAATTTTAAAGCTTTCTATGTCTATTCTAGCCCATGGAAATTCCTTCCCTCTCATGCAATTTGTTATTGGTGCCACAATACTACTAAATTTTTTAATAAATTTTCTGTGAAAAGTTGCTAAACCATGGAAACTTCTTACCTTTGTAATGATTTTTGGAATAGGCCACTAAATAATTGCCTTTATTTTTCCTCATCCATTTTCACACCATTTGTTGAAACTACAAATCCCAAAAATACCAACCTATTTTGCATAAACCTACACTTCTTTAAATTTGCATATAATTTTTTCTTTCTTAACAAATTTATTACCATTCTCAAATACTATAAGTGTTCTTTTTTAGTCTTACTAAATATCAAAATATCATCAAAATAAACAACCACAAACTTAATAATATTTTCTTATACCATTGTATTCATCACCCTCATAAATGTGCTAGGTGCATTAGATAACCCGAATGACATCACCATTCACTCATATAAACCATCACTAATCTTGATTGTAGTTTTTCACTCATCTCCTTTACAAATTTAAATATGATAATAGTGACTCCTTAGATCAATCTTGGTAAAATATTCTGCTCCTACAAGTACATCCATCATATCATCTAAATGAGGTATAAGAAACCTATACTTTATTGTAATTTTATTAATTTCTCTACTATCCACACACATTCTTCATCCTCCATCTTTCTTTCGAGTTAGCAATGTTGGGGTTGCACATGGACTCATACTCTCCCTTATCACTTTCTTCCTTAGCAATTCAGTAACCTCTTTATTTAATTTTGCATGTTCTGTTGGATTCATCTTATAAATTACTTGATTGGGTAGAGCTGATCCTAAAATCAAATCAATGTGATACTAAATATCTTTCTTTGGTGGTAAATCATTTGTTAACTCATTAGGCATAACATTTGCATATTATTTTAACACTCTTACTTCTATTGGTATTGACACTATTTTTATTTCTTCATTCTTTGATACTAGTGCATAACAACAAACTACTACTTTCATATCTTAGATAAATTATTTAGTACAGACCATGCTTTCTATCTTCTCTTCCTCTTTAAGAGGTAACAAAACTACGTTTGTACCACCTTTCCAAAAAGTGTATGTGTTATTTGATCCATCTTGAACTACTTTCCTATCAAATTTGCATGGTCTCTCCAATAACACATGACATGCATCCATCAAAATAACATCACACCATATTTCATCATTATAAGTTTGTCCTATATAAAATTAGATTAAAAAAAATTTATCTACCGTAACCTCATTCCCTTTCTCAAACCATGAAATATGATAAGGGTTAGGATGCTCTTCACATTGTAGATTTAATTTCTCTATCATTTTTTTAGAAACCATATTTTCAAAATTATCACCATCTATAATTACTTTGCATACCTTTCCACCTGAAGTACATCTTATTAAAAAAATATTTGATTGTAGCCATGTATCACCACCTTCTTTATTCTGCACTTGATCCTTCTTTGGAGTGATCATAGTTCTTCTCATCATGAGAATCTCTCCAGCATCAACTGGTGCAACTTTGGTATTCTACTCTTCTATTTCAACCTCAACTAGATTTACTCTTAGATGATCTTCTTGCCTCTTTTATTGATCTTGATAGTTTGGACACTTAAATTATCTATGTCCTTCTCCATATCTATAATAGACATAAGATTTGCATTGATTCATAAACCATCATCTAGCACCACTGTAACCTCATCCTCTTTGAAATCCTCTTCCTCTTTGTTGGTATTGAAATCTTTGTCTATTATCATCTTGCCTTTCTGTACCATGTGATGATTCACCTTTATTAGCATTAAAAACACCTCTAGTGGTATTAAACCTACCTCATCCCCTTAGTAGAGGGGATCTACCTCTTTTTTGACCAATAGATGTCCTTCTAAAATTCCATCTATTTTATTTTTCTTATGCCTTCAAAGCTAATTGATAAGCCTCCTCCACGTTAAGTATTCTATGCATGCTTAATTCATCTTTAATAAAAAATTTCAAAACATTTACATACCTTAAAGCTATCTTCTCTTCTATTTCATCTTATTCCACTCCTATGGAAATCTTTTAAAATTCATCTATATACTCTTGTATACTATGATCTTTTTATCTCAAATTTTGAAATCTTCTATATAGGGTTTATACATAATCCACAACAATTTTTTTTTCCTTAGCTTCTTCTCCATATTTTTTCATGAATCAATCTTCTCTTTACCTTTTCTCTATCTCTCTTTCTATAGGTGATCTCACCAAATTATTACATGACCTTTCAATTTTGTGCATGCAAACTTTACCTTCTTGTCTTCTCTCAAAGTCTTCCACTCGAAGAACTTCTCCATGATATTCATACAATCTATCAACTCTATGATATTAAACTACCTTCATAATCTAGAACATTCACCTTGGTTCCTTCATTTCTTCTTTCTAAATCCCAAACCATCCTTTCTTCCATCGATGGTGGCTACTCTTGATGTTCTTCTTCTTGATGAATTTCTTTATCAAGATCTATGTCTTCTTCATCACAACCTTGTATCCTTGCTTGATTAGTGATAAACTTTATTAATTATTTAACTTGCCTCTATAGTTGTATAGTCTAGTTCATCTGTGCCATACCTTCTCATCTTCTTACCATTCTTCTCTCTAAGATTTAAACTTGCTTTGATACCAAATAATGAACCCAAAAACTATCAAGAATAAGAAAATTAAAACTAGGCTAGGATATTGAAACAATACTCATAATTGATTCATATTGATTACTTAAAATAATTACAAACCCAAACCATACATAATTAAGCCTCAACTCTAAAATTAGAGTTTAAATACAAAAAAAAAAAAAAAAAATCTCAAAAAATACCTTTTTTTTTAAAACTCTCAAAATAGCTCAAAAATCTTTCAAAATATCCTAAACACTATGATTAGACTATGGGATGAAATTAAATTGAATTTGATTTTCGGTTCTAAAAATATACAATTTTAAAAAATAGAAAAAAACCCAAAAAATAATTAAATCACAATTTCAAACCCTTAAATGATCACATATAGCTTCTAAAAATATAAAAAACATTGATAGGTCAGTGGAACAGCCTAGAACAACAACAACCTTTTCAATATGGTCATTTTTACATGTAAAAGAGCTCAAACGGAGTTACAGGTCAAAAGTTATGGCCTCTGGAAGGTTGGCCTATTTTTTCTGCATCACATCCATAAAAAATCAAGGAGTTAAACCCTTATTTTTAGGAAGATTAATTTGACCAAATTATATTTTTAGGAAGGAAAGTCCTAATGCCATTTTCCATTCTATTTTTATGAGAAGGAATCAAAATTGTGCTTTGTCGATTAGGTGTATTTACCTTTTTGAAGTTTACATGTAATCAATAATGAAATATCATGTAATATATTCATCTTGAGTTAACAAAGAATGATATCTTGCATGGTGAATGTTCCTTAGTTTTTGATAAGGTTTTACCACATAATTATAGTGTTTTGTCTCATGCATGTTTAGTTGAAGTATCTTTATTGTTAATATATCGTATTGTATTGACTGGTTATTTGTCACTGATAAGTGTATTATTTCTTAACAATCTTAACTAAATAACAATTTCATTCCTAAGTCCTCTTTTACTTGGTCAAAAAAATGGGAATTCAAGAACACATGCATAATGTCTTATTCTTAAAATAATATATCTTTGCTAAAAAATTATTTATTTTCATTTTCTTTTAGTTAGTCATAGTCCTTTGTTTTGATATTCCTTTTATATTTTGTAAATCAATCCATGCTACCATCTTAGTGTAGTCATTGATTCTTTCCTCCTTAGATCCCATAATACATACCTAAGTTGAAGGAAAACACTCTTATATATTATTAAATTGTTGAAGAAGTTAGGTCTCTCTCCCTTTCTTCTTTTCTTATTTGGAGTGTTAAGGCATGGGTAGGGTGTGGGTTCATATAGAATGAGATATTTTCAACCTATAGAGGGATTATCAAACAAGGCATGGATAATGACTAAGGCTTAAAATTTTGATTATCATCATTGCAAGTATTTTGTATGCCTTGGGTGGTTACTTTTTCCTTTAGAATCAAAAATTCATTTTATACCCTCCTAATAGGCCCTTTATTTCAACCAATGAGTTCGTGGGTTGAGCGATATGTTAAAAGGATTCAAGCCTAATGGGATAGGGAATAAATGAATATGTAATAATTGGATCCAAGCTTATAGATTGTGTTAGGATCCCTTAAATTGATATAACAACATTATAGTATTTTGTAAGTGTTTCTCTTCCTAATGTCTATATCATGATGACAATCTCTAAGTCATCTATTTTAAATAATATGAGTAATAAATACATGATGGATACCTAAATTCAATAGGGATCTTTCCCAAAATCATTTAAAATTGGAGATTGAAGTCAAAAATCCATTTTTAAGTATCCCCTTTGATTGTAGCTAAGTGTTGAATGTTATTTAGAGTATCCACCTTTTATCAAGATTGATTATGTATTTTTTCCCAAATAGTCCCATTTGTAATTGAATTTGTAGTCATGCATTTGAATCACTAATGATATTTTTATTTTAAATAAGAAATCATAAACCTAAGGGTCATTTTAGATTTAGTGATATTTAAAAGTATGCATAAGTTTTCCACATCCTTGATTTGATCTTATGTACTAATAGAACCATCTCTAGAAAAAGGATGGAAGAGTTTTTTAAATAATTTTACGAATATCATTCCCTTTATTGATATTTAGAGGAGTATAATAATTACAAGATATAGAAGTGATAGTTATTATGTTGGCCATATTAATAATATCATCATATTATCAATAAAGTAACTAAGAAAATAGGACAAGGTCTATCTCAAATAGAGACATATAGTTATTTTGAATGGAATGTCTAGGAGTTTTTAATTTACTTCAATATCAATGGTAATTAATATTCTCACCAAAAGTTAAGAATAAAATTTGATATTCTTCCACTAAGCATGAAAAAAATGTTATTGCCCTATTTTTCTACTTGGGTACAACTTCAAAAAATCCAAAGCATGGGACCTATGCTTTGTGTGAGATGAATTATTTAAGAGAACCTCTAAAGATATATAGTTATGTTTCCTAATATAATTTAAAATATAATCTAAATTACCATCAAAATTAGAAATATAGAAATGGAAAGAGTTTTAGAAATTCATACAACAAAACATTGATTCACCATAATAGAAAATAGGAGGATATTCTACCTATTTAAACACAATACACTATTTGGTGTGTAAGAATGGAAATGAGAAAAAAAATATTAATAATATTCCAAGTGAAAGACATAACTCAAAGGTTTTTTTTCTTTTTTTGAAAGAAAGAAAAAAATATAGAAAAATAAATAGGGGTCATGTATTGTAGTAAATGCGAAAGGAAAATATGCAGTGCCTTGTCAAACCTTGAAGACACAATGGCTACTTAGGAATCAAGGTACTTGGACCAATGCATGAATAAATTATTGTCACCACATCCTACAAGAGGTTGAGGGATATATTCTCACCAAGAAAAAATTTTTGGGTTTCTTTGTTGGAGAATAATGAGGGTTTGGATGATGTCATGAGCTAATTTGATCAATTTTTTAGACATGCATTTCAACACCTTAGGGAATGCTTGACTTATTGGGAAAAGGACATGGAGATGTGGAAGATTATAATAAATGGTTGACCAATTGGGTAGGTAGGAAAGGTTCCATCATAAATGATAGGGGTGGTCATCATTGATGATTAGGTTTTGTCTCTCCCACGGTATGCCTCCAGCCTGGTAATAAGTCACCTGGGGGAATGTGTCAATGGGATTGCTCAGTTTAAAATTAGAGTTGATAAAAAATGTGGGACCTAGTAGATGATTAAAAAGTTTTGGAAAAAATGCCTTAGTAAGTACATTTTCTAGGACTGTAATTCCCATACCTAAGGATCTAGAGGATGATCACCAACCATTTGATAAAAAGACAAAATGAAAAATAGATTTTGAGACAAGCAGACAAATGAAAAATTCAAGACCTTTATTGGTCAATAGGATGGCTATCAATTTTTATGATTAATTCCCCACAGATAAATAAAATTAAACCAGAAGAAATCAAATGTGGATAAACTAGGGTATCAAATCTTGATAAAATTTGTCTCAGGCAAAACAATATGCATTAGGGTAGAAATGATAGTTTTAATGTTGAATTTAAAGTAGAATAGAGAGGTTTCCTTAGGTGTCTTAATTGAATCATAGTGGTTGGTGCATTAGGGAAAAGTTGTTTAGTACTTATTTTCATTGTCAAACTATAATTTAGGAAAACAATCAACCATTGTTGTGGCTTCAAGATTACAGGGTGGTGTGGAAGGGATATAAAAAGCACCCTCCTCTAAACCAGTGACATTTAAGGAAGTAGTGATAAATTTTGCCTCCAATAAAATTCTATAAAGTGCCCTCCTTCTCCTCAAGCTTCCATTATACAACTATCAAATGTGGTTCCTTCTATGGATATTATAAATAGGGATGTGTTTGATTATCATCATTATTTACTAGAGGATGAAGTAATTTTCAGATTTAATGGCTTTTGGCCCTCAATGACATCATTAAATCAATGGGTCTTTGATACTTGGTTAAAATAATGTGATATTTCCCTATGCTCGAAATTATTTTTTGTT